>SNQJ01S0145449.1:16298-36380 GCA_010110895.2 Picea sitchensis | reverse complement strand
GGATTAAGGGATTAGGGTTTTGGTATCTACGGAATACCTAAAAACATTGTATATATTGTATGGCGAATGGTGAAATTCGATATAATGAAAATAAGAAAGGTTTTCCCAGTTGAGGGTTTCCGGTAAAAATCTCTGTGTAATCTATGTATGAGCTATTGATTAATTTTTGTATTGCTTAAGAATCTATATGCATTGCTTTACTTCGCAGGTTTTAAAACTTACACTGAAGAGCTTACAATACAGACTACTCTCACAATACAATAGTTCTCTCTCAATAGCAATATCTTCTCATTGCATGATCTCTTCTATCTCTCTTACTCTAGGCTATCTCAGGTCCTCTTGAACTTTATTTATACATTACAATAGCTCACCGACAACCTTAGGCCGAAACCTAGGTGTTCAAAACCCTAAATACCAAAACCCTAGGTGTCTAAAACCCTAGGTCAATTTGACTCGCGTTTTCAGGGCTTCGCCAACTTGTATTTCCCTCCTTCACGCATGGTGCTCCAAAGCATCTGTTGAAATCTTCTTTCTCTTGCTAATTTTTCCATGATATATCTTGCTTTTTGATCTTTCATCCTCAATCTCTTACTCCAACGGATTTCTTTCTCTTACTTTGCTCTGTCTTTTCTTCTCTTCTTCTCACTTTGACCCAGTATCAGTCACTATGTCTTCCGCACAGTTCACATTTTTCCTTTTATTTCCTGGTCTTCACTTGCTTCCATAACCAAGGGCCACTTGTGACTCGTCCTAAGGCACTTCAGTTCTGAACTTTCTATTTCCACTTTGACTTCAGACTGCGTAGGGCAGCTTGTGCTTTCTGCTTTGTCCCACCCTTCTACGTGCAAAATGTATTTTCTATGTCTGGTACCCAGTTTCAACTACACTTGGTACCTAGACCCTTTTTATTATGCTTTTACTAAGAGTTGAAAGGCAGTTGGTTCTCATAATACAATTTCAACTATCTTTCGTTCACCAAACCTTCCTTCCATTCTCCAGTCAAAGTCTTCAACTATGCAGCTCCTCCTTATGTAACATAGGCAACCTCATATGGCCCTAGCCAATGCATCCTGAACTTCCCTAGATGCCTCATGAACTTACTGTCATATACCAATACCATATCTCCTTTCTTGAAATCTTTCTTCTTGATGTGGTTTTCATGGTAGGCATGTTCTCTTTTTTTCTGAACCTGCTGGTCAAATCTTGCAATAAATGTTTCTTCTTCCAATTCGACCAACTGCGCAAGCCTCTCATGCACAGCGCCAGTGTCATCCATATCTATAAATGATGCAATTATTATACTAGGAACCAAATATTCCATGGGTACAACTGCTTCTAGAACATAGACGAATTTAAAGGGGGTCTGCATGGTCAGTTTCTTGCAAGTGGTTCTATAGGCCCATTTCTCAAATGCCTGTATGGTTAGCTGAGGTGATAAAGGCATATCATCTCTTCTGGATGTCTTCCCAACTCTTTGGCATACATCACAGGCCTTATAGTATTCCTTAGCATCTTTGTGTAGAGTATGCCACTAAAGGCCATCCCTAAGAATCTTTTGGACTATTTGTTTCCATGTGTAGTGTCCTCCTATGATGCCTTCATGTGCTTCTGCTAGGATCAATGGTCTCTCTGCTTCCATAACACATCTCCTCAATATCTCATCAAGTCCCATCTTGTATAGTTGTCCAGCTATAAGTGAAAAATATGCAGCGCACACTACCAATTATTTCTTCTAAATAATTGTATAGTCACTAGGTGTCATTCCTACTGACAGGAACTGCACTATCTCTTCGAAGTGATCATCAACCTTCCTGATGGCCAACAATTTTGCATCTGGTAGTGTATTCCCCAAACTAGTAGGATATTCTCCATGTTCCAACCTCAGCAAGTGGTCATGACCTTTGTTCATTCTTCCTGGCTTAACCACGATCTCGAAATCATATTCTTGAAATAACAGAAGCCATCTGCATATTCTTCCCCCCAACACTGGCTTGTTGACTAGGTATTTCAACGTGGAGTGATAAGTAAACATTTTAAAGTATCCTCCCAACAAGTAGTGGTGAAATCTCTGCAGTGCATACACCATGGCTAATCCTTCTCTCTCTGTTGTGGTGTGATTGATCTCAGCTATTGGTAGATTCCGGCTAGCAAAGGCTAATGGGTGGTCAATGTATCGAGCTCCCGGTTGTGCTAACACTGCTCCTAGTGTGATAGAAGATGCATCGACATGCACATGAAATTCCTTACTCCAATGTGGGAAAAACAGAATGGGCGTAGTAACCATTTTTTGTTTCAGTGTGTCAGAGCTCTATTGGCATTCTTCTGTCCAATGAAACTGACAGTCTTTCTTTAAAATATTCTCCATGGGTGCTGTGATCTGTGCATATCCCTTAATGAACTTCTTGTAGTATCAATTATGTCCCAACACAGTTCGCAGCTGTTTGACTCAAGTAGGAGGGGGTAGATTGACTATAATGGAAATCTTGGATGGATCTTCAGTAGCATTGATATTGTAACAGCCTTGAAACTTCTGAAGAGGTGCAGTCCATTCATCCTCTTCTTGCTCCAAAGGGAGGCTAGGTGCCTCCTTGAACACTTTTTGTCTTACAACCTGTAATGCTTGATCTACTATAGGATATTGGCTTTCAAACAAAAAGGTAGTTACAAAGTTATGGGTCATACCTTCCCAATCTGCAGTGATGAGGCACAGTTCTGCTTGAAGATACCAGTTGATGGGAGTTGTGTCCAGTGTGTTAATGAATTTGTGTAGCCACTGTTCTTGAGGAATGATTCTCTAGGCTTCCTCGCAACTTTTCACATGGTCCTTTGAACAACTTTGACCTGTGTACCTAACTTCGCAGCATCATACTTGCTCTAAAAATCACGTTGTCATCAAAGTACAACATTATACCTAGTCTGTAATATTGTTTTTGTGTGTCCCCCACCATCTCGTTGGAGTTGATTTCAGGGCTTCATCCATTGCCGAAAATCTTTGTTGTGTTGGTACAATTTCTTCAAAATTCACTAAGAATGCTTCTAAGTGATTTAGACCATCAAAGGTGGGCAAGTTACTTACTGTTGTGCCGATACAGCAAAGTTCTATGGTTGATCTAGCACACTTCCTTGTAGATACTTGGTACATTTTGTTCTTCCAGTTCTCCTATGCTTGTTCTCAATCTGATGAGCATGTGTTGTCACTTCGCCAGCTCAAATTTCCATCTGTTGTAGGATTAATGTAATCCTATTGTCTGGCTGTTAATTTGTATATGTTTTCTAGTTCATATGCGTGGTCTTCCTCTCTGATGGGTTATATGTATCTCTGACCTTCATCAGGATACAAAGGTGCAATGACCCTAAGGCCATCTCCTTCAAACGTCGTTCTTCTTTTCTTTAAATCAACCATAGTGGAATTATTGAAAGCCCAATCAACTCCTAATAGTGCACGGTAAGGACAACTATCATCAACTAACTCAATCACCTCGAAGTATGTAAACATACTTACTCCATCGATGTCCACAGGGACACACTCCATTCTTCCAAAGGGGATTACAAGTTGTTGATTAGCCATCCTAAGCCTGATAGGGGAATAGATCAACTTAGGTTTTCCCATCAGTGCCCAGGTCTGCTTCATCATGACATTGACCTCCAACCCTAAGTCAAGGACCACATAGTATATATCGTACTCTCTGATCTGAGCATTAAGGTGTAGTTCTTTATTTTTCCTGATATTCTTGGATAGTTGATGTACTACTTTATTCAGCAAAGGATCTACCCTTCCTATCTCATACTGTCTGACCAAACTTTGTAGTTCTTGTATGGATTTTTCATCTTTAATCAACTCAATAAACGTATACAAGAAACTGACAAGTTTACTCACCTGTTTTCCATCTCTGGGTGAAGCAGACTGATCAAATGCCAGAGGCATTCCACATTCTCTTACTTCTGTTCGAACCTTTTTTGAAGAAGCATGATCTCTTCCGAATTCGTTTCTTTCTTCCTCAAATATCTTCTTCTCTTTCCTTGGGTCAAACACTTGTGTCTTCTCTGCAACATTTTTGACTCCTGATTCTTTTGTAGCCTTTCCTTGGATCACTCTATCTTCTCCTGTAACAATGCCTCCTCTAGTGATAATAGCGACTCTGGGATCTGCTCCGTGAGAATCTTCTTTGATTAGTTTTATTTGTTGGTTTCCTCCTCGTATCTCCTAAAGTTTAGCTAGAAATGTTGGGCATTCCTCGATAACATGCTCGAATGAGTTGTAGTAGCTGCAAGTGGTACAAGTGTTCTGAAAGTCCCTTACCAAGTGTCCTGGTTGTGCGTAGTTATAACAGATGATATTTCCTCGACCTTGACCCATACCTCCTCCTCTTCCTCTTCCTCGGAATCCACCACGAGGGTTGAAGTTTCCTCTCCCAGGAAAATTATACTGCACAGTGCTTCCTTCTTATTGTACTTCGCCTCGAATTTTGTATATATCCCTTGAAATTTCATGCATGAGATTGTAAGCCCTACAATCCGTGTCATTGCGTCCTACCAACTTACAAAACGTGCAATACAGATTTGTGGGTGTCTGGACATATTTTTGGAGATAGTAACATTCACCCAGGCAATGTCAATTTCTACATACCTTGCACCAGGGTAGGGTAACTTGCTTCAAAGTGCTCGTAGCTCCAGAGGCCAAGTATTCATGAAATAAGGGACAATGCTCCTTGTCACGGCCTTCTGATTTGCATATAATACACCAGATGTATTCTCTTTTATCTTTTCCCTTGTCTTTCTTCATATCTTCGATCTGCAGGGATAAGCTAGTTAGCTGACTCAAGATTTGACTCATACCTAAGATGGATTCTCCCATCAGGGCTGATTCTAACTTCATGGTGATATCCAATGCCTCAGCCTGCAAAGTAATCTTTTGTTGCATTAGAGGAACTCTCATGTGTGGAAAGAGGGAATCAATGAACCATTCCTTTTTCTGCTCATTTTGGATCTGAAAAATCTAATGGCCTATCAGGGTCTTAAATCTCTGATCAAACTCCCACACAGGTTCAGTTGTTCTCATCTTGATTTCTTTTGGCTTTGTAATGCACTGCGACTCTGATTTAGGTTTCTTGAATTCGGAAATTAGCACAGTCTTAATGGCATTCAGTAGTTTAGGTGCAACTCCTTGGATGAATTTCATGTACCTTCTCAGTGCGCAATCTCTTACGGTAGTACTGAACTGAGCTCGTTTGACAACTTCGTCGGTGATATTCTTAATACTCCACACAGATTCACATAGAAAGCAATGTTGATTAGGATCTTCATATCCATCTCCTCTAAAGGTGGGTAACCTCATTTCATCTGCCATAGATCTTCCTAGGTTTCTTAGATTAATAGTTATTGAACTACTTGTACTAGTGATCTGAGTGTTCTGATGACTTAGGTTACTCTGTTACTTAACGTTGTTGAAGAAAGAGGAGGAATACTAGTACTTACTTCAACAGTTGGCGCAGTTCTTGAAGTTTCTGGCTCTTCTCTGCAAGGTTCCTCTTTCCTAGTGGATTTTGAATGTTCTTCGTCTGTCAGATCTTCTCTTCTCCACTGTAGAACCCTTTGTCTCTGTAGTTCTCCTTAAATAGGTTCGCGAGATGAACTTCTATAAACACTCTCCCACTACGTGTATGTCCAGCCTCTTTGTCGCTTTTGCTGTCTGAATTTTTGAACATTAGATATTTCGATCTGACTGATTACTGTATCTTCAAGATGTCCTTCTCATGCAATAGCATCTTGATCTTCAAATTCATAAAATGTAAAACTTTTCCTCTAGGTCCCTTAAAGAAATATCTCTATGCTTGGCTATACGATTCCACTCTATCAACAACAAACTCAGTGATATATCCTTTGATCGTACTATCAAACCAGTGATCTACTACTCTTGACATGGCATTGTCAACTCTCTTGAAATTCTTGATCAGCGCTAACATCCAAACCACAGGTGGTCTGAGTCTGACTTTGAACTGGGTATTTTCTAACCTAGATAACCACTCATATAGCTCCCGATGGATTCCTCCAAAGAAAATCTCGTGTATATCAGTAAAGATATATCTTCCCAACCAATCCTCTGTACTAAGATTAGTGTTCTTGTTCTGGGCTTCAGCGAAGTCCTTTTCTTGATCTTCTATCCACTTATGAATCTTTGTATTCGATGGAACCACCTTGACATTCCCTCAAGAATATTCCTGTCCCGACAACGGAACCATTTGTTGGCACAGGGGTAGACCCAGGGTTTAGCTCTAACAACGCATTTAAAATCCCTAACTACTATCCCTTTCGGAAAAACCTGCCAAGAAGATGCAATCTCACCCGAAGTAGCTATAGCGGGTTGCAGGACACAGGTGTCCACAACCAGAGGAAATGCAGAGTGGATTCACAACAACAACACACAACCACCTAGTTATTTTTTATCTTCCTTAAACCTACTGTACAAGTTATATTTCATATCTAACACAATATGACAATAGAAACATATCAAATGACAGACAACACAACATCAATCACACATAACATAAGATATACGTGACTCACCCTCTCCCTAGGGCTATGTCCATAGAACTGTCCTTTATGATATATTAATATGGTAGCATACAGTTCTTATCTGCACTCTTAGCTAGCAGATATTTTCTTATTCTCTCTCTCCCCCCCTGCGCACCCAACTACATGGTTGATATTCGCACTCAGATGAAGAGCTTACAATACAGACTACTCTCACAATACAATATTTCTCTCTCAATAGAAATCTCTTCTCATTGCATGATATCTTCTATCTCTCTTACTCTAGGCTATCTCAGGTCCTCTTAAACTTTATTTATACATTACAATAGCTCACCGACAACCTTAGGCCAAAACCTAAGTGTTCAAAACCCTAAGTACCGAAACCCTAGGTGTCTAAAACCCTAGGTCAATTTGACTCACATTTTCAAGGCTTCACCAGCTTGTATTTCCCTCCTTCACGTGCGGTGCTCCAAAGCATCTGTTGAAATATTCTTTCTCTTGCTGAGTTTTCCATGATCCATCTTTCTTTCTGATCTTTCATCCTTGATCTCTTACTCCAACGGATTGCTTTCTCTTACTTCGCTCTGTCTTTTCTTCTCTTTTGCTCACTTCGACCTAGTATCAGTCACTGTGTCTTCCACACAGTTCACATTTTTTCTTTTATTTCCTGGTCTTCGCTTGCTTCCATAACCAAGGGCCAAAAATCCCCCAACACTCACCTGTGACTCGTCCTAAGGAACTTCAGGTCTGAACTTTATATTTCCACTTCGACTTTAGACTGCACAAGGCAGCTTGTGCTTTCTGATTTGTCCCACCCTTTTGTGTGTAGAATGTATTTTCTATGTCTGGTACCCAGTTTCAACTACACTTGGTACCTAGACCCTTTTTATTATGCTTTTACTGAGAGCTGCGAGGCAACTGGTTCTCATAATACAATTTCAACTAACTTTCGTTCACCAAACCTTCCTTCCAATCTCCAGTCAAAGTCTTCAACTGCACAGCTCCTCCTTATGTAACATAGGCAACCTCATATGGCCCAAGCCAATGTGTCCTGAACTTCCCTAGATGCCTCATGAACTTACTGTCATATACCAATACCAGATCTCCTTGCTTGAAATATTTCTTCTTGATGTGGTTGTCATGGTAGGCATGTTCTCTTTTTTTCTGAACCTGCTAGTCAAATCCTGCAATAAATTTGTCTTCCTCCAGTTCGACCAACTGCACAAGCCTCTCATGCACAACTCCAGTGTCATCCATATATATAAAGGCTGCAATTCTTAGACTAGAAATAAAATATTCCATGGGTACAATTGCTTCTAGACCATAGACCAATTTAAAGGGGGTCTGCATGGTCATTTTCTTGCAAGTGGTTCTATAGGCCCATTTCTCAAATGCCTGAAAGGTTAGCTAAGGTGATAAATGCATCTCATCTCTTCTAGATGTCTTCCCAACTCTTTGGCATAAATCACAAGCCTTATAGTCTTCCTTAGCATCTTTGTGTAGAGGATGCCACTAAAGGCCAACCCTAAGAATCTTTTGCACTATTTATTTCCCTGTGTAGCGTCCTCTTGCGATGCCTTCATGTGCTTCTGTGAGGATCAATGGTCTCTCTGATTTCATAACACACCTCCCCAATATCTCATCAAGTCCCATCTTGTATAGTTGACCATCTATAAGTGAAAAATATGCAGCGTGCACTACCAATTGTTTCTTCTAAATAATTGTATAGTCATTAGGTGTCATTCCTATTGACAGGAACTGCACTATCTCTTCAAAGTGATCATCAACCTTCCTGATGGCCAACAATTGTGCATCTAACATTGTATCCCCCAAACTAGTAGGAGCTTCTCCATGTTCCAACCTCGACAAGTGGTCATGACCTTTGTTCATTCTTCCTCGATTAACCACGATATCAAAATCATATTCCTGAAATAACAGAATCCATCTACATATTCTCCCCCCCAACACTGGCTTGTTGATGAGGTATTTTAGCAAGGAGTGATTAGTAAACATTTTAAAGTGTCCTCCCAACAAGTAGTGGCAAAACTTCTCCAGTGCATACACCATGGCTAATCCTTCTCGCTCTGTGGTGGTGTGATTGATCTCAGTTGTTGGTAGATTCCTGCTAGCAAAGGCTAACAGGTGGTCAATGTCTCTAGCTCTCAATTGTGTTAACATTGCTCCTAATGTGATAGAAGATGCATCGACATGCACGTGAAATTCCTTACTCCAATCTGGGAAAAACAGAATGGGCGCAGTAACCATTTTCTGTTTCAGTGTGTCGGAGCTCTATTGGCATTCTTTTGTCCAACGAAACTGATAGTATTTCTTGAAAATATTCTCCATGGGTGCTTTGATCTGTGCATATCCCTTAATGAACTTCATGTAGTATCCATTATGTCCCAGCGCAGTTCGCAACTATTTGACTCAAGTAGGAGGAGGTAGACATCTATTGACATCTTATTTCTCTTGTTGAGTTGTCCAGGATCCATCTTCCTTTCTAATTTCTCATCCTTGATCTCTTAGTCCAACGAATTTCTTTCTCTTACTTCGCTCCGTCTTTTCTGCTCTTCTTCTCACTTGACCTAGTGTTAGTCACTCTGTCTTCTGCACAGTTCACATTTTTCCTTTTCTTTCCTATTCTTCGCTTACTTCCATAACCAAGGTCCAACAAACATTGAAGAGACAAAAACATCCACATCAGTTATAGAGAATGAAGAGAATCACTCTAGGTTTCTAGAAAATAAGATTGAAGAAAATAGAAAGAGTTATCCAGAAGTACTGAAAGGAAGGAATCATGGTCAACCAGAATCTAAGAAAACTATTAAGGATACATCTTCAAGAAGACCATCCATGTTCAAGACACAAAGAAGCTTAAATCATGAACATGATTAGTCAAGGAAGAGATTTATAAGGACTACACCACAAAAAATATCATTCACTCCTAGGTATGCAAATTTCTTTTATGGTCATTATTTTTATTGTACTAATTTTGGACATAAGGTTGCAAATTGCAGGGATTATAAAAATGTTCAAGCAAGATATGATTATGTGGCCCCACGTAACATTGAATGTTATAAATTTCATAACTATGGACACATATCTAGTGATTGTAGAAGCATGATCAATACTTCCATGAAAGAGAACACTGATATCAAATATAAGAAAACACAAAGAAAACGTGAACAAACACCAGTTCCCAGAGATAGTAAGATTGGCAATAAAATGAGATGAGGAAAATTCTACAGAGAAAAATAAATATGTCAGATACAGAAAGGTTTGGAAAATAATTGAAAGAAAATAAGGATGGGTAAATAAGGAACATGTTCAAGAGATTGTACTTTCAAGAATTGTAGTGAAAGATGAATCCATAGACAGAAAGAAAGAAGTCATATCTCAAGGAGATGATGAATCTACCAATGAAGATGATGATGAATACACATCAGACTAGGAATTTTTTTGATCCATGCAGATTAGAGACTCCCAGGTAACATGAATATTACATAGGGGGAGTCTATGCGATAGTTGTGACAGACCAAAGAACCATCCTTCGAGCAGCTTGCAGAGTTTGAGTAGACATATCTAGAGGAGTTAGTTAGCAGAAGTACAGTTTGATAGTTGTATTAGTGAATACTTCATGATAGTATAGTAATAAATGAGTCAACATTATGGACAGTTGTGCAGTAGAGTCTTGGACAGTATGGACAGATATGGATTTGTAAGAACACTTAGCATGTTTGGACATATATATGTCAGTGGATGAGAGCATGGATTCATAGATTGGTTTAGAGAGTGGTTAAGAGACAAAGGAACATTATGGATGTTAATTCAATAAGAAATGGCTCGAACAATGCTAATGGATTCCAAATTGATAGATATGTTTTGGACACCTGTAGTGCATACAACATTTCACAATCAAAACAGAGTAATTCTCAGAAACAACAATGAAAAAACTCCCTATGAGCTATTAAAAGGAAGACCAACAAATGTGAAGCACTTCACAATATTTGGAAGAAAATGATACATCAAAAGAGAAGATGGAAGAATGTTAAAGTTTCACTCTCGTGTGGACAAAAGAGTACTTGTTGGTTACTCAAGTACAAGGAAAGAATACAAGTGTTACAATATGAGATTGAACAAATTTGTGGAAAGCATCAATTTAACAATTGATGAAACAGGTGGACGAGAATCAAAGGAAGAAGAAAATGAATTAGTGGAACAACTTTATGAAGAAGAAGCGAAAGATGAAGAGGAAGATGAAGAAGATCAAACATAAGTAGAAGAGAAAGTTCAAAACGTGCCTCCAAAGACACCTAGAAAATGAGTACAAAAGAATCACCCTTCAGATCAGATTATTGAAAACAAGGACGCAGGAGTTGAGACTAGAAGAAGAATTCATTCACTAGAACAAATGCACCTAGCACTCGTATCTACGACTGAACCAAACAATTTTAAAGAGGTCAGAAAGGATGAATTATTGAACAAGGCCATGGATGAATAATTGGATCAAATAGAGAATAATGACACTTGGGAATTAGTTCCAAGACCACAGAATAAGAATGTGATTGGCACAAAGTGGGTTTTCATAAATAAATTAAATGAAGATGAACATGTTACAAGGGACAAAGCTAGATTGGTATGTAAAGGATACACATAGGTTGAATGAATCAACTTTGAAGAGACATTTTACCTAGTTTCCAAAATGGAAACAATCTGATTTATTTTAGCTTATGCATGCTCCAAGAATATTAAAGTGTATCATATGGACATGAAATCAACTTTTCTGAATGGGGACCTTGAAGAAGAAGTCTAGATCGAACAACTAGAAGGATTTTAGTTGTCAAAGAACGCATATTACGTGTGAAAATTGAAGAAGGCCTTGTATGGTATAAAATAGGCTCCTATAGCATGGTAATCTAGACTGGATAAATATCTACAATAGGCAAGGTTCAGAAAATGAAGTGTAAACAACAACCTCTACATCAAGGTAGCTCAAGATAGTATTTTATTAATTGAATTTTATGTTGATGATATTATTTTTGGAAGTACTGTTGACACATTAAGCCAAAAATTTGCAAAGGATATATAGAATGAATTTGAAATGTCATTACTTGGAGAAATATCCTTCTTTCTAGGTCTTCAAATACATCAAAGCAACCAAGGAATTTTTATTTCTCAAACTAAGTATATCAGAGAAATGCTAAAGAGGTTCGCAATGGAAGATTGTAAACCAATTACCACTCCTATGCAAACCAGTTGCAAGTTGAGAAAAGATGATGATTCAAATTATAAAGACCAGAGGTAATTGAAGTCAATAATTGGTAGCTTACTATATGTCACAACATCTAGACCATATGTAATGTAGGCAGTTAGACAAGTGGCATGATTTCAAGTAGCACCAATGGAATCACATGTATTAGCAGTCAAGAGGATTTTCATATATCCAAAAGGAAAGGATCTATCACTTATTGCCTACACAGATGCAGATTGGGCAGGTTTCATTGATGAACGATGAAGCACCAGTGGAGAAACGTTCTACTTGTGTGAGTTTTTATTATCTTGGCTAAGAAAGAAACAATCATCAATATCTTTATCCACAACCGAAGCAGAGTATATTGTAGCAACAGGATTTTGTACTCAGGATCTATGGATGAAACAACCTTTGACAGATATAAAGGTTGAGTATGATGATCCCATTCCAATCTATTGTGATAATACAAGCACCATGAGTATCTCAAAGAACCCAGTGATGCACTCCAATATGAAGCACATTCCAATAAAGTATCACTTTCTACGGGAATAGGTTGCAGAGAAGAACATTAGAGTTGAATATGTGGGCACAACAGAACAAGTATTAGACATATTTACAAAACCGCTTCCGAGGGAAGCCTTTGAGTATCTTTTCCAGAGACTCAGAGTAATTTATACTCAAAAATGAATTCTTTTGAATTCTTATCTTATATGTATTAGATTTACATGAGGAAGCACCATAAAGATGAAAGTTCAGGTTGGGATATCAACTTCAGGAAGAGTTCATTCAGGGGGAGTAGCCCTAGATGGAAATATACCTTTGCCATTGATGACAAAGGTGGAGATATTTATCAGATGCAAAGGTAAATGCTTGGAGAAATATCACAAAGGCATGGTTACAGGGGGAGCGATGGTCACAGGGGGAGAATGAGTGATATGAATTCAGTATTGCATTAGAGTGTTTCCATCAATGCCAAAGGGAAATATTGTTGATTATTTGGGTTGGTTGTCATTGATGTCAACCCTTGAAGAAAGTCAGGTAGTGAATTTTGGTTGCACAAAGTTTTGGGTAATGGACGTGTTGTCCCTTGACCAAGTTTTGTGGAAACGATGGTCATGTTTGAACAATTTTTGGGAATTTGAAAGGATAGTCGAATACGGAGTGTCAGGCAAAAGGAAGATCACAGGATCTCGCCACCTTTTGCGGGATTTTTTGGTTTAGGGTTTATGTAACGGGTATGGGATGTTGGCCCATGGGTTTACCCATATTTAGGCCCCATTTGTAATGTATAAATAGATATCTAGGTGATGTAAGAAAGTAGTAGTGGATGTTTGTGGCTAAGTGCGGAGCTAGAGGCTTTGTGCATACTATGTGTTAAGACTTGCAGAGCTAAGTGCAAGTGATTGTAAGAAGCTTGTGTGCGGACTGCATAAGAAGGCTTTGTGCTATGACCTAACTTGGGAAGGAGGATCTAGCGAGGTGCGCGTAGATATCCTGTCCTATGCAGAGTTGGTTTTGAGGATCTGTGCATGTAAGGAGATTGACATAAGATAATAAAGAAGGTGAAGAGTTGGTGGATGTATCCCCACGTTGGGGGTGAACGACATATATCATGTGTTATGGTCACTTTGTGTGATTGATGTGATTTATGCTTAGTGTTGTCATCTTTATGTATGATAGATGCATTTGATATAGTATCTTAGTGCTTAGTAATGTGAATGAATGCTAGATATTTTCTATTTCTAAGTGCTAAGTGCTTGGGTGTGTTAGATCTTGTTGAATATTGCATTGCTCTGTAATTAGGGTTTTACTTGCGATGTGAATAAGGGTTAAATGCTAATGAATGTAACTGCTAAGTGCTTTGTTAAGTACTATGATCACATATCTGTGTCCCAACTAGGTTGTAGACACTTGAGTCCCGCAACCCCCCCTGCCTCTACCTCAGGTGAGACTTCAGCTGCTTCACAGGTGTTGCCAAAAGGGCTGGTAGTTAGGGTTTTTTTGGTGCACTGTTGTAGCGTTGAACCCTGGCTCTGCCCCTGTGCCAACAAATGGTTCTATTGTCGGGACCTGAAACTGTGATTGTTGGGAACTAAGGTAAAGAGAAAGCTCGGTGTGTAGATGTGTTGTTGTAGTGCGCAGTTCTCTACTTGACTTGTGAAGGTCTGTGCTAAGAAAAAAAGTTTGATCGAAATAAAAGAGGTAAGATCTTAAATATTTATGCTCTGATAAAGGTAAGATAAGTGGAAATGTTTTTTTTGAAAGAATGGATCTAGGTATGTTTGACAGATTTGGTCCTAGCCTGAAAACTAGTGCACAACTCGAAGAAAGAAGATATGATATGAATAGATCTGATAAAAATATTAAAATATATGGTATCCCTATGCATAGAAAGAATTTTTGGACTAACAAGTGGATGTAGGATCCTAGAAAGAATTTTTTGCAGGTTCATCATTGTGATCCCAGTGCACAGTATAGGAAAGGTTGGGGATCATTTAAGAGAAAGAGAGGACTGAAATTATGTTATAATTGTAGAAGACTAGGACATCTTGCTAAGGAATGCCCTGGTAGAAGTCTTATTTGCCTTTGTTTTAAAGCTACTGGACATGAAGTTTTGGATTGTCCTAGAATGATTGCTAAAGTTGAGAAGATGAATATGAGACAAGAAAACCATGAGGAACGTCTAGAGACTAATAATATTCTAAAGAAACAAAAAGAATCAGAGGCTATATTATTGTAGATGAAAGAAACATTAAATGATCACAGAGACATTGGTTTATCAGATATTTTAAAAGAGAAAGAGTGCATAGAAGAAAGAATAGGATAATTCGACATAGAATGTGTATTGGATGCAGAAACACAGGTGACCATTATGATAGAAAGTACTTGGGAAATATTAGGAAAGACTACTATGGTTCCCTCGTTGGGATGAATAGGATTGTTTAAAGGAAAGTTGATAACTCTATGTGGAATACTTACCCATGTACCTATGAGTTCTCATGTAACATCGACAAAAGAAGATTTTGAGGTCATTAAGTTTGTTGAGAACAACAAACCCCTTGCACTTTTGTTAGGAAGGACTTGGATTGAGAAAGATCAGATCTAAAGGAAAGAAGAAGAGGAAGCTCTAGAACAGAAAAAGAAAGAATTAAGGGATTTCATGGCTAGGAGAATAGCGCACTTAATAGAAGAACAGGGGGCCAAGTCGAAGCAACTAAGGGCCAGAGACCTAGCTGTCAAAGTTGAAAGAATGCAAGAAGACTTAGAGAAATTATCCATACATGAGAGTAGAGGATCCACTCCAGAAAAAGTAAGAGAAGAAGTATTACCCTCAAACCCTATGAAAGACCCTCAGGTATGTGAAATTACTATGCCAAGAGGAGATAAGAAAAAGAATGGAAAGAGGAATCCAGAGATGCAAATCACAAGAAAGAAATCTAGAAAGTTTAGTAAGAAGAAAGAAAAGCTAGAAAAATTGCAAGAGGTTCCACAAAGGGCTTCACAAAAGGAAGGCTTGAAGAACTTGAACCTTGCCAGAATAGCAGAACAACGCAGATTGGCACTTCGCCATGACAGAGCAATATGATTGTTGGAGGCATATCGACTGTTAGAATGATGCTCCATAACGTATATAAACACAATTATTGCTAGAACGTTCGCCATTGGACCATTGGGACCATGCCATAATGGATGGAATTAAATTTATTGAGGCGTTCCTACTCGTTGGAAGAATCTGTTACGATGTTATCTATTTAACCCGTCAAATGTATTACCATGGACACTTTTTCCAATTGTGATTATTTGAGCCCACAGAGAGCTGACTATTACCGGGTTATGCTTATTGAGACCTCTCCATCTATTTTTATACCTTGATTATTTGTTCACTAACCTGAGATATCAGATCTCGAGCGTGTATGTCGGGTTACTTTAGCGCAGTATAGAAATCCGTCGAAGAGATTATCATAGACCTCATGGCTAAGAAGGTCATGTCCGCAAGAGCACAAGCTTCATAGACAAGAGGAGTGCAAGCATCCCCATTGACTGCACGTCGATCTGGGTGCTCCCGAACTGTGACCGAGAAATGAACCAAGCATCTTGATGACTTGGAGAATGGGAAGCTCATCCCATCAATCATGCCCGACTACATCCCACCTCTAGTTGGAGCAGTGATTCGTGACAGCGTCTCGAGGGAATTCAACTACACATTGATCACTAGGTACCTCCTGAAGGGGATACACGTTGTAGGACCACACTTGGAGAGGATTATGATGCTTAAGATCAATGAATTCAAATTGGGAGATTACAAGAACCATGGAATGCTCACACCACACAAGTATTTGACCAAAAAAAAGGGAAAGAAGTTGAAGATAATCCCCCAGTCGTGGACCATGGACATCGCAAGATCGACCATCCTCAATGTAATGAAGTTACCACACTTCAGCAAGCATCAGGAGGTTAATGCATGCATTAAACTCCTGTTGTCTTACTTCCACGGTGGTTACCTATGGCTGGGCAGATGCATCATAGTAGATCCGATGTTGATCCATCAGATCACTAGATTAAGCATGCAAGGACCAGACCAATAGGACTTTTATCCAGGGAAGGTTGCAGATCGTGTCCTAGCATAGAAAAATAAAGACACCTATGGCGATATGGAGAAGGGGAAGTGGGGCTATAAGGTAGCCTCCATCCAGAATGGCACAATGTGCCTATCTTTCCACTTGATCACTGGTAATCTCATCAGGAAGAATAGGCCAACGTAGGTCACAGGGTTTTCCATCGACCTCACAGGAAAATGCATTGAAGGGATGCAAATTAACTGGGAGAGCTACCTCATCAACTAGTTAGAAAAAGACTATCGTGAAGCTCAAGATCAAGGCTACAAGTTCCATTTCAGTTGAGTTTTGATCCTCATTGCCTTCATTGCTTGGGAGATGCTAGAAGGAGCGACCTTCCCTGAAATTGAGTCGTTCGAACCACTAGTTGCGAAGTTCACTACGCTATGGTATTCGAGTGACATGGAAAAACAATGGTAGTCAAATGCGGTGTTCCACACCTATTATCTACAACTAAAGAGGGCAATTGAATATTTCCCTCTCATGACATGAATAACCTGCATAGGTTCAGGCCACTTGCAAAGTTCCACGCAGATAGGCATTTCATATATATCACTACTTGTAGAGATGGAAGAAAGGAGGAGATACATAGTTATTATAAGCTCATAGAGGAGGACATGGAATAAATAACCAAGGAATGGCCTACAGAGTTCCTTGTACCAGTTGACTAGGAAGAACTATCTAACCCTGACCTCATCGGAAGCCCTATGGTCACTCACAAAGAATATGATGCACCTAGCAGCAGCAAGAAGAAAAACAAGGAAGAGGTACAAGAATTGAACAATGCATTAGAAGAGACTACATCAGATTCACCTGGAGGGGGAGGAGGTAACAAAGTAGACAAATAAAAGGATGAATGGGAAGAAGACAAGGAGAAGCAAGGTGAAGTAACACCCCCTAAAGATCCCCTGACAGAGACAGAAACATCCAAGAAAAGAAAGGGTTCCCCAATGAAACCCTCATCATGGAAGAAGTCAAAATCCAATAAACCTCCATTCCACACTGTGCTCATAGTCGATGACATTAACCTTATCATTGCCACGGTATCAGATACCTCAAAGGACATCTTGCAATGAAGTGAAGCCAAACAAGAGACAATGTTTGACAGGATCGAGCAAGAGCTGAAAGGGGTACAACAGGCTCTTTATTCGAGTCATACAGTGCCTTCTACGTAGTTTTCAGCAGGGGACATAGAAATAGGAGATGAGCCTGCCCAGCTACGCAGACTAGAAGACTTGACAGAGACTCTCCTTCATCCTGTCCAAGAAGAAAAAGAACAAGCCACAGAGGCCCTAAATCAAGAAAAGGAGGAAGCCATAGAGAAAATTTGGGTTGCACAACAAGAAAAAGATGACCTCCAGGCGAATTTTGCAGAGGATAGAGCGCAGATCCAGAAGGAGAAAGAATAGTTTCTCGCGGAGAAGATGGGAGTTAAAGAAGCATTCACCAGTGAAATTCACTCTGTGATAGGCCTAGCATAGATGGAAGAAGAAACTGGTGAGGGCGAGGTGGGGAAGCTCGATGAATCCATTTAGAAACTCCAAGCACAAATAGCATAACTGGAACTACAAGTCATGACAAGCACTCACCAGGAAGTGCGAGATCAAAGAGAGTAAAATTCTAGGAGCGTAGTTGAATGAATCAAGGAATTGGCCTTGGAATTCAAGCAACTCAGTAGTCGAAGTGCGTAGACCTACAAGCACCTTGCAGAGGACCCATAACTAAAGACATTGAAGTCATAGCTCCAGGAGGCAAAGCAATAAGCAATGACCGTACAAGAACAGTTGAAACTACTGTCATCGGTCGAGAGGATGAAAATGTCATAGGAACAACACATGGTTCAGAAACAGTTCCATGCAATCCAGAGTAAATTCATGGAAGTGACCCAGAGTCTACAGCCAGTACAAGATGAATCTTGTACATTTTTTTAGGAGATTGAAGGACAAGGTGCACATCTAGAACAAGTAGTCACCACGGTAGAACAACGCTTGGAAGTACCAATGACTGAGAAAGTTATTCAAGAGTTCACCGAGCAGGAGGCTCTGGTGAAGCAGTAGGTCGAGGTATCTTGATCTAAGCTCGAGGCCTTTGAGGCACAGTTACCTAGATAAGAGTGACTCAGGACGAGTTACAGGTGAGTGTTGGGGACCTGCTATCCCTTAAATAGGTTTTATGGAAACGTTGGTCATGTTTGACCAATTTTGGTGACTTCGACAGGCTGGTCGAAGACAAAGCGCCAAACGAAGCGAAGATCGCAGGATATCGCCCCCTTTTATGGGATTTTTGGGTTTAGGGTTTATGTGATGGGTATGGGATGTCGGCCCATGGTTTTACTCATGTTTAGGCCCCATTTGTAATGTATAAATAGATATCTAAGCGATGCAAGAAAGTAGTAGTGGATGTTTTTGGTTGAGTGTGGAGATAGAGGCTTTTTGCATACTAAGTGTTAAGACTTCCAGAGCTAAGTGCAAGTGATTGTAAGAAGCTTGTGTGTAGACTGTGTAAGAAGGATTTGTGTTGTGACCTAACTCGGGAAGGAGGATCTGGCGAGGTGCGCGTAGATCTCCTGTCCTATGCGGAGTTGGTTTTGAGGCTCTATGTATGTAAGGAGATTGACAGAAGATAATAAAGAAGATGAAGAGTTGGTGTACGTAGCCCTGTGTTGGGGGTGAACCATGTATATCCTGTGTTATGGTTGCTTTGTGTGATTGATGTGGTTTATTCTTAGTGTTGTCATATTTATGTATGTTAGATGCATATGATATAGTATCTTAGTTCTTAGTAATGTGAATGAATGTTATATTTGTTCTATTTCTAAGTGCTAAGTGCTTGGGTGTGTTAGATCTTGTTGAATACTACGCTGCTCTGTAATTAGGGTTTTACCTGCGATGTGAATAAGGGTTAAATGATAATGAATGTTAACTGCTAAGTGCTTTGTTAAGTACTGTGATCACATATATGTGTCCCAGCTAGGTTGTAGACACTTGAGTCCTACAACCCCCCCTTCCCCTACCTCGGGTGAGTCTTCATATGCTTCACAGGTGTTGTCAAAAGGGCCAGTAGTTAGGGTTTTGTTGGTGCATTGTTGTAGCGTTGAACCCTGGGTCTACCCCTGCGCCAACAGGACCCAAGTTTGTTTGATGTATAATGGTACAAGTTTTAATATATTTGAATGAAAGACTATTCTAGATGGATAGTACATATCATGCCATTTCCGGTGGTATGTGTAACGTCACGTAACTCCTCACGGTTAGAGAGTTATGGCCATGTGATATTGAAGAACCCTCATGAGTCATCTAGAATCCCCAAAATATCAAAGTAGTCAAAGTGATTGCAAATAAGAAATTATTTAAATGAGTCTATTCTAGATGGATAGTACATGTCATTCCATTTCCAGTGGTATGTGGAATGTCACATAACTCCTTACGGTTAGAGAGTTATGGCCATGTGAAGTTGGAGAACCCTCATAAGTCATCTAGAAGCCCCAAAAAGTCAAAGTAGTCAAAGTGTTGCAAAGAAGAAATTATTTAAATAATAAAGAGAAGTGATGAGTGTACTGTAAGTCAAAGTGGATACAAAAGAAATTATTTAAATAATAAAGAGAAGTGATGAGTGTACTGTAAGTCAAAGTGGATACAAAAGAAATTATTTAAATAATAAAGTTAATGGAGAAATTACTAAGTG
>SNQJ01S0145448.1:24096-40619 GCA_010110895.2 Picea sitchensis | reverse complement strand
GATTGTTGAATGCCACGAGTTAATGCATCGTATAGCTCTTTAAAATCATCATCCTTAGCATATTGTTTTGCATAACTTTCATGAGCTAAAGGATTATACTTGAGTATTGTAGATGCATTAATCACTAGTCTTGACAACATATCTGCAACATTGTTATGAATACCTTTCTTATACTTGATTACCAAATGAAATTGTTGTAAGAAACCCATCCACCTGAAGTGTCATGACTGTTGAAGCTTGGTTTGTGACTGAAAATACTGTAATGGTTGATCATCTATATGAATTATAGTTTCCTTTCCCATTAAGTAATACTTCCATTTATTTACATTGTGTACCAACGCATACAATTCCTTATGATATGTTGGATAGTTAATCACAACTTGAGTGAAAGTCTCAAAATGGTAACATATAGGTTTTCCCCATTGCATCAAGATTTCTCCCATGGCATATTCGCTTCCATCAGTTTGAATCTCAAATGGTTCTTGTAGATCTGGCAGGGCCAAAATTGGTGTGGTGCTTATCTTTTCCTTCAATGTCTCAAAGGATTTATGTTGCTTGCCTCCCCATTGAAAGACTTGTTTAACACGTGTTAATGCATACAGAGGAGTTGTTATGAATGAGAAATTAGCAATGAATTTTATCTAGTACTGTACTGCTCCTAATAAGCTCCTGACTTCTATGGCAATAGTTGGTTTGGGTCAGTTCACAATGACTTCTAATTTTGTAGGATCTATGTTTAGCTGACCATTCCCTATAATGTATCCCAAATATACCAGAGAAGTTTTTCTAAATTCACACTTAGACATTTTGATATACAACTTCTCCTTCTTCAAGACTTCAAAGACTATCTTGACATGCTTTATATGATCTTCCCATCTTCGACTAAATATCAATATATCATCCAAATAGATGATAACAAAATCATCTATGTAGGGTCTGAACACATCATTCCTTACCCTCATAAATGTTGGTGGTGCATTACATAACCCAAATGGCATAACTAACCATTCGAACAATCCTTGCTTGGTCTTCAAAGTAGTTTTCCATATGTCACCTTCTGCAATTATAATCATATGGTAACCACTTCTCAAATCCAACTTAGTGAAATAAACAACTTTCTTTAATTGATCCAATAAGTCATCAATTATGGGAAGAGGATAATGGTTCTTTACCACAATCTTGTCCAGGGCTTGGAAATTAATACACATCCTCCACGTTCCATCTTTTTTTGGAACTAATACAATAGGAGAACCGCACATGAAGAGGAGCTTGGCATGATGATTCCTTTATCGAGCAACTCTTGAACCCGCTTCTTAATTTTTGCATTCTCGATCACTGATGACCTATACATTCCAATATTCGTAAGAGGAGCATCCCACTGCAAATATAGTTCATGTTCAACCTCCCTCTTAGGAGGAAAACCTGTAGGTTCCTTAAAAAACTCATCATAATTAGATATGAGTTTGACCAACTCTTGTTTATGATCTCGATCACAACCTGATAAAGCATTTTTTATATATTCTTCTTTCTATTTCATTATCATGAGAAAAAAAGATTAACTTGCACTCACGAGTCTCTTCATTTTCCCTATGCTCACTAAAGAAACATTAGTTTTGATACGATGAGATCTGACAATAAATTCAACCTCGTCCTTGAAAACATGATATTTATTCTCTTCGCAATAGAATATATCCTTCTTGTCAAATAGATATGGACTACCCAAGAAAATGCCGCAAATTTAAAGAGGCACAAAATCTAACTCAACCTCATTGAAGAACTTAGTTGTAATTGCAAATCTGATCTTACATTGTTTCGTCACTTGCAACTTAGCATCTTCACATACCGTTCTTAATGGATAAGGATTTGTGTGAGGTGGCGTCTTCAAAGCCAACGTCTTAACAATTGCTTCAGATATTAAGTTAACTTGAGATCCACTGTCACATAAAGTATCTACCTTTGTATGCTCAACTATAACTATGGCATGAAAAAGCTCACTTCCTTTATTTTGATCAGTTTCTCTTTCCAATTTGGTAGATTGAACTGAAGAAATAGAATTGATAGTTGATAGACATTTGCTTCTTATTGCGATGATCTTAGATTCATCCTCAAAATCTGTCTGTAGATCCTGATGAGTTGATGCAACAGTCTTTTTCTTCCCTTTATCCTTGAACTTCTTTGGTCGTAATTCTGGATGTAGCATCCAACACTGTGATTCCTCATGTCCCTTTTTCTTACAGTGGGAGCATTTAGGTCTTCGCTCAGCTTGTTTTACTGTAAATGATTTCTTACTCTTCCATTTACCTTTCGTTTTCTTTTCCAACTTGAATGGATTCTTATCTTCTATCGCATGCTTACCCTTATTAGCCTCAATATGTGTAGCTTGTACTGACACTTCATCAATGTTAGTAGGGTTAAACATCACAATAGTGTGACGAAGATATGAGTACATGCCACCAATATACTTTAGAAGAGTTTCATGGGTATACAACAGAATCCCTAATGATAATGCCTTCTTTTTTAATTCTTGTGTTCATGTTTGAATATTCTGGGCTTTACCCTTTCTTAGATGTTTCCATTCTATCATTGTCGTTTGCGTATAAGCCAGTGGATAGAATTGTTTTATTATAGCTTTAGTAAACTTCTCCCAAGAAGAGATGAGTTTACCCTTTTGAACAAGATCAACTTGCATCTTACTCTCCCACCATATTAAGGTTGTGCCACTTAGTCGAAGAGAAGCTAATTGTATCCTTCAAGCTTCTTCCATGATCTTTTGAACCCTACAATATACCTCTATTTACTTGATCTAGTTGTCCAATTTCTCAACATTCAATTCTCCATCATAGGTTGGAACTTCAAACTTAACATCCAATTTTAATAAAGGAAGATTATGATCAGATTTCTTAGAGGACTTCTTTCGGCGATAAGAATGGTCACTTGCCTCAGTTGAAGACGATGATTAGGATGGTGAAGGGGGTTTTGGAGGTCCACCACCTTTGTAATGATACCCATCCCAACCGAGGGAAATTACAGTGCATAATTGTAAAACACATGATCCCTTAGGTATCCATTAGAGGGATGGGGTATAAAAATTTCGCTTTTACTCAAATATCTCGGATCCCCTTCCCGAGATCTCCATCTCCTTCTGCTCGTCAAGAGCTTTCTAACAACTTTCACCATGCTCAAATATGAGCTCGGAATTGGAAGTTACGCTCTCGTTTAACGCACAAGATTACGGGATTTCGTCGTTCGGTGCTTCGGCGTTGAATGCCCTTTTTCTCTACTTGTGTATCCTTCGGAATCCCAAAGCCCCAGAATCCTACCACATGGTTCCAGCCTTCGACTCTTTTGACATATTCGATAAACCACCCCAAATCTTCGGAGTTCTGAAATCCCAAACTCCCAAAGGATCCACAATTACACGTGTTGGCATGTTAAATGTAGAGGTAGGGGCAGGTTGGTTCAGGCCTTCGGCCTATTTACCCCGGTGTTCCAACATCCCAAGTTCCTCGAAGTCCTGAACTCCTACTGTCCCAAGTAATCCACCAGCTTTTGGTCGAGGCGAGCCTGCGCCAGGAGGACGACACGCGGCAAAGGCCAGAGATGACATGTGGCCCCATTAATTGGTGACACATGTCACATTCTAATGGGCATATAAGGTCTGTAAAAATCATGAATCAAGGCGACACGTGGCATGTCAAACATGGGTCCACGTCACCCTAGGTGACGTCATCGTGCCAAGTTACTCTGGACTGACAACCTCCGTGAGTCTCTAGCTTCTCCTACCTGCAAAATATCTTGGAGCTCTAAAGTCCGAACTCCCACCAGTAGCCTCCCAATACTCCTTATATCCCATGGTCAATATGGGTCCACGTAGATCCATATATCTACGACCTCCGTTGCTTCGCGACTTTGGAGTTCAAGGGATCCGCTGTGTAATTTCCTCTTTACTCCCAGAGTGGTCAGCGTTGGGCTGACCACGGTCTAGATCCAATGGTCAAGAGGGATCTCAACACGACCTCGGATCAACAGTCCTCGTCGCTTCGCGACTTCGGCGTTCAAAGGTTCTATTCATTTAACACCCCTTCTCTCCTAGAGTGGTCAACGTCGGACTGACTGCGGCATAGATCCAATGGTCATGGGAGATCCTGAAGCATCCCCGGATCTACGGTTCTTGTCACTTTGCGAGCTCGGCGTTCAAGGGTTCCACCCACTTGACACTCCTTTTCACCCAGAGTCGTCAACGTCGGCCTAACCACGGCGTAGATCCAACGGTCAGGGATGATCTTGAATGTCCTCGAATATATGGTTCTCATCACTTCATGACCGGGAAGTGGATCAAGGTTTAACGATGGGACAGATCCCACGGTCATGGTTAAGGAAACTGCCAGATGTTAGTCAACCCCGCCGGTAACCGCACTAGCAGGTTGCCTTCGATTGGTTTCGAAGGTTATAAAGACATAGAATCCTCGAGCTCCAAACTCTTGGAGTTCCAAAGTCATAATAGATTCGCTCCTTTCGAACCTGGCGAAGGGTTCCCAGGTCTTGGTCATATGGATCCTTTGACAAGTCTCGGGGCTGCACACTCAACCCTTAGTCGTGATTTGGTTAGAGTTGTGGACATGAGCTCTCAGTCACACCGACGAAGGGTTTGAAGGAGGATTCATCCTTCCACAGAGCTCGATTTTAGTAACCTGAGAAGGTAAATTCAAAGGGTCGACAGGGCCGAGGTGTTCTAGAGAAGTTTACCTTGACTTTTACATTATAAATCAATCATTGGGGAAATTCCCTTCAGTATTTTCCAACCAGTACAAAAATCGTAAATGTATTCCTAAATTCATTTGAAGACCCACGTCTCACAGCTCTCCAGCTGCTAAGCTAAGGCAAACAGAAACCACTCAAATGCAAGGGTTCACAGAAAAACAATAAGCATTTCTACATTAATCATACAATACAAAGTTTAGTCATAAACACATACATTCAACCATCATTTCAATTCTAGTACATAGGTATAAGAATACTTATCAAGAAAACCATATGGTGAAGCAACTGTTGAGAGGGGTGCCCTTTTCCACCCAACCGTAGGCACAGAAACATCTGGATGGATTTACCATTGGCCACACCCTAGCTAGATCATGATGCTCTGAGAGAGACTCTTCCTTCTCATTCAGCAACAACCAAGGCCGAATATCGCTCTCCTCTTCCCACAAGAATTTAGCAGCTTGTTTCTCCCTCTACCAAGCAAGAGGGTCTGCGATGAGTGCTTCCTCAGTTAGCCATCTTCTTATAACCTCATTTATCAGCTTAGACTGAAGACAATGCCCAACAAGTTCATGTACCCAGAACAACTCATTTTTCAGTTATCTTCCAAACCAGAGAGTTGCACGTGCTCTTCTTCTTCAGGAAAGAGGGTCTCTCGACTCATCTCCTTCATAATCCTCCTCTTCCCATGAATTCCCCTCTTTTCTTGCCTTCCTTAGCAAGATTGTGTCAGTCTGAATCCCTAGTTCATGGTTAGGTTAGGAAGTCTTTCATATGGGTACTCTACCCATCTCCTCATTAACTCTTGAGGAGGACTCCCCAACTACCCGCTTGACTGGTAACTTATTTCTGGGTCAGAGGACTGTTCTGGGTCTATGTAATTTAAATCCAGTAAGGTATTGTTTTGGTGAGGTTCATATCAACCATTGTTGGTTCCCCTCACCATCTCTCTCATAGCATCATGATATACCTTGGCAAACCCCCTCCTCAACAATTATGCAACACTATCCATTTTATTTAATAACAGAAAATACATACATTACCTTTTATAACAAAAGGTTCATCAATTCCAACATCCACATGTATTCAGTCTGCCCATAATCTTTTGGAAAGTTATAGTTATATTTACAAGCTGGGAGAAACAGGGGTGTTACAATTCCCTCCCCCTTAAAGGAACATCATCCTCGATGTTCTACATTTTGATGTGCTCTATAGGTACAGAAGTAAACAAAAATGGGTATGCATGTTTCATGGCATCCTTCATCTCCCATGTAGCTTCATTTGGACCAAAGTGTTTCCACTGCACCTTGACCTGTGCAATGGTTCTCTTCCTGAGTGGGATTTCCTTCCTGTCTATTATGCATTGTGGCTCTGGCAGGAATTCTCCCTCTGGTTCCACCTGAATCACAGACCAATCAATTATATGATTAGAATGATGTACATATTTCTTCAGTAATGAAACATGGAAAACATTATGTGCCTTCATTGTGGGAGGAAGTGCGAGTATATATGCTACATTTCACACTTTATTCAAAATTTCAAAGGGTCCACAATATCGAGGTGCCAACTTGGCACAAGCTCCCATTCTCAATGAACTTTTTATGGGCCTAACTCGGAGATATACATGGTCCCCTGCTTTGAACTCTCTAGGAGTCCTTTTTCTGTCTGCATAGCTTTTCTGTATATCATGAAATATTTTCATATTATGTTTTATCTTAACTACTTGTTGTTCCATTTTCTTTAGCATATCTCGCCCGATCGTAATTCTGTCTACTGGGTTATTCCAGCTAATTGGAATATTGCATTGTCTACCATAGAGGGCCTTATAAGGGCTCATCTTCAATGACTCTTGATAGCCATTGTTATAAGCAAACTCTACCAGTGGTAGGTAGTCTTCCCACTTCTTGGGTTGATGCATTACATGCATCCTTAACATGTCCTCTAAAACTTGGTTTACCCTCTCTATCTTCCCATCAGTTTAAGGGTGATAGGTTATACTAAATAGAAATTTAGTTTCAAAACCAACAAACTGAGATTTCCAAAAGTTTGAAATAAATTTTGTATCTCAGTCAGATATGATTTCCTTAGGCGTGCCATGCAGTCTAAATATTTCTTTCATGAAAATATCGGCAATATTTATTTCCTTGCAAGTTGATCTCACGGGAATAAAGTAAGCAGCCTTGCTCAGGTTTTCCACAACTACCATGATGGCATCATTCTGTTTGGTTGATTTTGGTAACCCTGTGATGAAATCCATGGAGATAGTTTCCCATTTCCATTTCGGGATTGGTAGGGGCTGCGACAGCCCTACTGGATGATGGTGCTCTGCCTTAACCTGCTGACATTCTAGACATTTAGCTAAGTAACCAGCTATGTCCTTTTTCAGTCCGGGCCAATAAAATAGTTTCCTAGTGGTTGTGATCACTTTCCGATAACCAGGATAATCGGTATATGTTCTTTTGTGTAGTTCATCCATTATGAACCTCTTCAAGTCATCAAAATTTGGAATATACAACCTACCTTTGTAAGTTAGCAGGCCATCATTCAGCAATTGATAACGCTCGTATTTCAGCCACGTGGGCTCTTTCTCTAAGTATGATTTCACAGTCTTGAAAAATGCATATGTTTCTTGTGCACTTTTGACTCTCTCCTTGGCGTTTGATTCACAAGTGCTTACAACTGCCAAGTGAATCACTTCCATAATTCTACTAAGGGCATCATCCACCCTATTTTCTTTTCCTTTGATATATTTGATTTCAAAATCAAACTCACTAAGGAGAGCCATCCATCTAGCTTGTCTAGCATTGATTTTTGGTTGATCAAACAAATATCTCAACCCACTATGGTTTGTCATAAGCACAAATATTCTTCCTAGGAGGTAATGCCTCCACATTTTTAAAGCATGTACTATGGCAGCCAATTCCAGATCGTGGGTCACATAATAGATTTCATGCTCATTCAATTTTATGGATTCGTAGAAAATAACATGTCCTTGCGTAAGGACTCCTCCGAGCCCTTCCTTGCAGGAATTTGTGCACACAAAGAAGTCCTTGTTTGGTTCTGCAATCTTCATCACATGTGCATTGGTTAGAAGGTTTTTCAACCGTTAGAATCTCTCTTCACAATCTAATTTCCAAATGAATTTAAATCCCTTTTTCTGAAGGGAGGTGATTGGGCAACCGATCTTGGAGAATCCATTTATGAACCTTCTATAGTAGCCTGCTAGGCCCATAAAGGATCTGATATCAGATACATCCTTTGGGGTAGGGAAATCCATAATGGATTTGATCTTGTCAAAATCAATCGCCACTCCTTCTTCAGAAATAACATGGCCTAAGTAATGGACTTGTTTTTTGGAAAAAGTCACACTTACTAAACTGAGCATAGAGTTGATGTTCTCTTAGCACTTGAAGCACAAACTTGAGATGTTCTTCCCTACTCTTAGAATAGATTAGGATATCATCAATGAAAACCAACACAAATCTATCCAATAACTTACTGAGTACATTATTCATTAAGCACATAAAAGTGGTTGGTGCATTGGTAAGCCCAAATGGCACCATCACAAATTCATAGTGCCGATATCTTGTCCTAAATGTCGTTGTTTGGATGTCTTTATCCTTAATTCGGACTTGATGGTATCCAGACCTCAAGTCAATATTGGATAAAATTGTAGCACCCCTTAATTGGTCAAACAAGTCATCGATCATTGGCAAGGGATACTTATTCTTAATGGTCATCATACTAAGTTGTCTATAGTCTATGCACAACCTGAGGGTACCATCCTTCGTTTTCACAAATAAGGCTAGTGCTCCCCATGGGAACACACTAGGTTGAATGTAGCCTTTGTCAAACATATCCTTTAGTTGTACTTTGAGCTCAACTAGCTCTGGTGTACTCATTCTATAGGGTGTTCTAGACACTGGCACCGCTCCTATTACAAGTTCCATTGAAAAGTTAATATCTCTTCTTGGAGGTAGACTTGGTACCTCTTTTGGAAACACGTCTTTATACTCTCTTAATATGGGATGGTCCTCTAGGATTGGTTTATTTTTCTCAACAAAGTTCAACACTTGTATTGCATACAAAGGACATCCTTTTCTGCAATACTTCTTCACTTGAAGGGTTGATACTTGTCTCACTGAGACATGATTTTGAATTCCTTCCAGGGTTATTTTTCTCCCTATTGCATCTTCACACTCCAAATTTTTAGTGTAACAGTCCAACTTGTTTTTATGGGCAGCCAACCAGTCCATGCTTATCAGCAGATCATAAGATCCTAAAGGGAGCATATTTAGGTTGCTTGGGTGGGTAATCCATTCATAATGAATTGGCATGTTGGTATGACCTTTGTTACCTTTATTTTGGTTCCAGTGGCTAGTTGTACCTGCCATGATTTAGCATGTTTTATTTGTTGCAATTTATATTTCTCAACGGTTTGAGGGGAAACATAACTTAAATTAGAACCAGGGTCAATTAAAATGGAAACTAGTTAGTTGGAAATCATACCTTCCATCTCCACCAGTGAAGCTTGGTGGTCAGCTTGTCTATTATCCAAGGCTGCATAAATTTGTTGCATGCTCCTAGCCACATCATTGACTGTAGTAGCCTCTTGGACGTTGTAGACCCTCCTATTGCTATGTTGCCTGTGTGGAAAGTCCCTTAGCAGATGTTCTTCTCCACAACCCCAACATTTCAAGGGTTCTCTCTTTGTGTTATCAGTCTTACCTTGGGCTGCTCCAAAGGGTTTATTACCACTCTGAGATGAGAAATTATGTTGATATACACTTTTAGTAGGATGGCTCATCTTAGAACTTTTCCCATGGTTCTTAAATCTTGAAGGTTTAAACCCATTCTTCTTGAATCTCGAATTACTTTTCTTCTTCCAGTCCTCATGAGGTTTTGTCTTATTCTTGAATTGCTCATAGCAATACCTTGCCTTCCAGATGGTGTCTTCTAAAGTCTTTGGCTCATCAAATTCAATTATGTCTCGAAAGGACTGAGGGAGTCCACTAATAAATTGATGCATCTTTACCTTTTCATCCTTTATGTAGGGCGCATACCTTATCAACTCAAGAAATTTGTTGATATATTCATCTATTATGAGTTGTCCTAACTTGAGTTCATAGAACTCCTTGGTCTTCGCATCAAAATGTTTTTTCAGCAGATACTTCTTATTGAAGTATTTCTAAAATTGTTTCCATTACAAGTCCTTCTCATGGATTCCTTTCACGTTCCTAAGGTCCTCCCACCAAATGGAGGCTTTTCCGTTCAAGTTGAAAATGGTTATCTGGGCCTTTAAGTTTTCAGAGTAGTCGTGGACTTTGAAGTACTTCTTCAAGCCAAACAACTAAACTTTTGCTTCTTCCCCCTTCTTAATTTCTCCATCGAAAGTGGGCAGTTTGGATTTCCTAAACTCTTCAGGGTCATGGCTCTTAGAATGTTTCCTCTTCTTTCTTCTCCTCTAGGAATGTGAACTAGTCTTGCTACTAGAAGATTCCTTGGAGTTGTCAGTTTCTTCACTAGAGGATTCTTTCGTTGCGTGTCTCTTGGCCCCATGTTGGGATTTCTTGGAGGTGCTCCTCCTTGTGTGGCCACTTTCAGGACCATGCTTTTGTATCTCAGGTGGACTTTGCGTTTTCTTAGTATGATGTTTGTCCATATGACTGGTTGTTGGTCCATGTTACATCCTTTGTATATCTGATAGGCTTTGTAGTAGGACTGCGTTAATTTCAGTTTGATTTTATTGTTCTTTTATCAACCTTTCATTGTCAGCCTTACAACTTTGTAATTATGCCATGAGGCTTCTTACGGTTTCAGCCAAATCTGGAGGGGTTTCCACTTCTCTCTTCTCATCAGAATCTTCTTCTCTATTGTGGGATATTTTCCCCAACTCATGGTGTGTCACCATCCTTCACGTTGTAGTTTGTTTGTTGTCCATTGGCTACTTGAAGGTTGATAAAACATTTTTTGTTAGTTATTTATCTACTGGTTTATGAACAGCACATACAGTTGTAAGGTGAAGTCAACTTCTTTTTGTGGAACACCAACAACACACAGTTCAGACTTTCAAACATATAAAAATAGTATAAAGTTGCATTCCTCTTTTCATCAGTGGTTTTAATAGGTTTCTTATGAATGAGGTAAGATAGGGGGTTACTCCTTAAAATTTCTCTAACAAGATTTTTATGCAACTTGTTCATGAGCCCAAGCAGGCCAAGTGTTGTTGCCTGCTCTGATACCACTTTGTAACACACCCGACCCCTTTGGTATCCATTGGAGGGATGGGGTATAAAAAATTTCTTTTACTCAAAGATCTCGGATCCCCTTCTCGAGATCTCCATCTTCTTCTGCTCATCAAGAGATTTCCTACAACCATCACCATGCTCAAATCCAAGCTCGGGATTGGAAGTTACGCTCTCATTTAACGCAAAGGATTATGGTATTTCGGCGTTCGACTCTTCGACGCTAAATGCCCTTTTTCTCTACTCACATATCCTCCAAAGTCCCGAAGCCCCAGAATCCTGCCACGTGGTTCTGGCCTTCGGTCCTTTTGACTTATTCAATACACCACCCCAAACCTCCGGAGTTCTGAAATCCCGGACTGTCGAAGGGTCCACAATTACACATGGTGGCACGTTAAATGCAGAGGTAGGGGCAGGTGGGTCCGAGCCTTTGGTTGATTTACCTCGATGTTCCAACATCCCAAGTTCCCCGAAGTCCCGAACTCCCAGTGTCCTAGGTACTCCACCAGTTTTTGGGCCAGGGGAGCCTGCGCCAAGAGGACGACACACGACAAAGAGCAAAGATAACATGTGGCCCCATTAATGGGTGACACATGTCATGTTCTAATGGTCATATAATTTATGTAAAAAGCACGAATCAAGGCCACATGTGGCATGTCGAACATGGGTTCACGTCACCCTAGGTGATGTCATCGTGCCACGTCACTCTGGACTGACAGCCTCCAGGAGTCTCTAGATTCTCCTACCTGTGAAATATCCCAGAGCTCCGAAGTTCGAACTCTCGCCAACATCCTCCCAATACTTCTTATATCCCACAGTCGAGATGGGTCCACGTAGATCCATAGATCTACGGCCTTCATTGCTTCACGACTTCAGCATTCGGGGGATCCGTTGTGTAATTTCCTCTTTAATCCTGGAGTGGTCAGCGTCGAGTTGACCACAGTCTAGATCCAACGGTCAGGAGGGATCCCGACGCGCCCTCAGATCAACGGTCCTTGTCGCTTCGCGACTTCGACATTTGGGGGTTCTACCCGTTTAACACCCCCTCTATCCTGTAGAGGTCAACGTCGAACTGACCACAACATAGATCCAACGGTCATGGGAGATCCCGAAGCTTCCCCGGATCTACGGTTCTCGTCACTTTGTGAGTTCGACGTTCGGGGTTCCACCTGCTTAACACTCCTTTTCACGCGGAGTGGTCAATGTCAGACTGACCACAACATATATCCAATGGTCATGGATGATGCCAAATGTCCTCGAATCTATAGTTCTCATCACTTTGCGACCGGGAAGTGGATCAGGGTTTAATGATGGGACAGACCCCACGGTCACGGTTAAGGAAACCGCTAGATGTCGGTCAACCCTGCTAGTAACCGCACCAGCAGGTTGACTTCGGTTGGTTTCGAAGGTTGTAAAGTCATAGCATCCTGGAGCTCCAAACTCCTAGAGTTTCCGAATTCAGAATAACTTTTCTCCTTTCAGACCTGGTGAAGGGTTCCCAGGTCTTGGTCATATGGATCCTCTGACAAGTCTTAGGGTTGCATGCTCAACCCTTAGCCGTGAAATGGTTAGGGATGTGGACATGAGCCCTCGGTCACACCGATGAAGGGTTTGAAGGAGGCGCCCTCCTTCCACAGAGCCCGATTTTAGTGACCCACGAAGGTAAATTCGAAAGGTCGACAGGGCTAAGGTGTTCTAGCGAAGTTTACCTCGACTTTTACGTTATAAATCAATCATTGGGAAAATTGCCTTAAGGATTTTCCAACCAGTACAGAAATCGTAAACGTATTCCTAAATTCATTTGAAGACCCACGTCTCATAACTCTCTAGCTACTAAGATGAGGCAAACAGAAACCACTCAAATGCAAGGGTTCACAGAAAAATAATAAGCATTTCTACATTAATCATACAATATAAATTTTAGTCATAGACACAGACATTCAACCATCATTTCAATTCTAGTACACAGGTATAAGAATATTTATCAAGAAAATTATATGGTATAAGAATACTTATCAAGAAAAACAAGGTATAACGACCATGACGCAGGCATGGAACAAATTCTTAAGGGTGTTTTGTGCCCATATACTGCATCAATATACTTCGGCTTTCTACCCGGTGTGACATTGTCATCGTCGAAATCTACGGGTTGGGATTCTTCTTACCAAGACATCCATTATTTCTGAGATAAACATGTTGAGGTAGGGAGGATGCCAAAAGCGAGGGTGGGGCACGTACATTCCAGTTGGTTGGATTTTTTCAAAGTTTGTCGACATAGAAAGCTCAAGAACTCATGGGAAACGTCCCAGGTCTCCCCCACTGCATCAGGAAAATGTGAAGCAACAGGACAGGATATTGGATGCACTTTGTCTGGCTGGGTTTGTAAAATTGAGTGGTTTGATCGACGTGAGCACTCTCTGGGCTACGCCTTGACTTCCTTTCCAGGATGGACTTTGTCTGAGAGACCACCTCCAGGTGCTTCACATATCCCCTCCAGTCGAGGCCAGGATGCTCAATATTTCGGTCACTCGAAAATGACTGCAATGAAAGTGGCCTCCATGGGAAATTCGAATTCAATGAGGGACGCAGACTCTGAGAGCATTTTTGCAACCCTCTCCACACTCTAATAGCTGATTTTTGAGTTGTGCAGTGATATAAATGAAGTCAAATTCCACCTTGAACTTCTGGACCAATGCATGGCCATGGAAGAGGACTTGCATAATACTCAGGATGCCCAGTCCTCTCCTGCAACAATTGGAATGATGGAACCCACCCTCCCACCTCCGATTCAAGACTGATGTTGCACATGAGGGATGTTGGGTTCATCATTTTTGTTACTAGTTCTTTTTGTCTATTTTGGGTCCTCTTAGCTATTTTGTGTCTGCCTTTAGTAAACAGTCCCTATGTCATAAAATCCCTAGGCTATGTGTAAACTCTGATGTATTAAGCAGTCCAGTTTTGAACACTCAGCTAGAGTAGAGTTGGTTTCTAGACATGGCGACTCTTGGTCCAGTGAACAATTGGCATTTTGTTGTAGGAATTAAGAGCAGCATAGCAATAAATAATAACACACATAAATCATCATATGAATGCAAATATACACACAAAACTCACATAATCATTAATATACAAAATAATGATACATCTCTCTTACATTCAATACATTCGTGAGGTTCTCATAACGATATGTCCAATATAGCATAACAATCTCCACAACTATCTCCACAATATCTCCAAGAATATCTCCATCCCTAACTTCACTCAGTGTCCTCATCTTTGATCATACATAGACTTCTAGAATAAGTCTACTTACATTAATAGTAATTTCATCATATAATTACCACAAGTATGAATTATTCCTTCATACTCCCCCTTAATGAATACATGTGATTCAAACCGGATCTCTGAGTTGTCTTCATTTGTGTCTTTTGTATTCTGTGTCACCTTTAGTCTTATGCATCCTCTCTGCATCATCTTCATTCTTTTTCATCTGCATTTGTTTCTTCATTTGACGTTGTCTTCCTGAGTTATACCTGAGTCAACCATCTGAACTACATCATCTTCATATCAAGGATTTCTAGCTTACCCTTGACCTTCCCATGGGTTTTATGTGGCTTACCCTCAACTAATACATCATATCCTAGGTTTTCTCGGCTTACCAGTAACAATTACAAACTCAAATTGGTTTCGCATTGTCACGAACCATTCATTACATCAAGTGGTTTTAGCTGACCACAAACTTACATCTGACATTACACAGTGATTTATGGGTTACCACGAACCAATAAAATGACTCAATAAATTGACAACTCTTTCTTAAACATGTACAACTGACTTTAATGACAAATGACCTTTGGGGGACCAACTAACTCATGAACTTTATATGGGAGATATTGTCGTACATTTGAACACTTCAACCTGTAAAATCCTTTCAACATGAACATAATATTTTTCCATTCAGGGACATCTATCCATCCACATTGTACTTGTATACGAGGCTTTGAAATTTCTTTGTTCCAACACTTTTGATGATCGTGATTTTTAAGACCACAAATATTGCATGGATATAAATTCCAACATTTTTTTTTGGCATGTCCTGTTCTTCCACACTGACTGCAACATTATTTCTTCTTCTACTCATGCTTTTTTACTTGGTTGGATGTTGTGGTTGTTGCACCAGGTTCATTGCTTTTGTTGCTACTTGTAGATGATTCATTTGTTGTCGATGATTTTGCTTTCACAAATTTGATGTCGCCATTGCTTGTGTTGCCTTCATAACCAGGGCCTTCATTTCTTGGTCTTACATATACTTGTATGGGCTTTTGGATACCTTGAGAATTCTTGCCTAAACCTTTACCATCATAACCCATTTTATTCAATAATTCTGAACCTATTCCCTTAGTATGTTTTTCAAAGAAACTTATTTCAACATCATCACTATTATCATAATCATCATTGTTTTGAGCATCATCATTTGGAACATCATTTGGAGCCTCCGAACAAGAGAGAGATATATGTACATCAACATTATTATCATCATCAACCAAAAAACAAGAATCACTCAAACTATCAATCTTCTTAATCAAGTCACTAGGATCACAAACTGCATCATTCTTCTGAAGTAGATCACATGTATCACACATTGCATCAATCTTTATTTTTTCTTGTTGTAGTTGTTTTACTTCATTTGCAAGTGCTGACAATACATTCTCCTTTGCCAATAGTTCTTGTTGCGGCGATTCTATCAATTTGTCCTTTTGATCTTCAATTTTAAAAATATCATCCATAAATTTATCTAATGATGTCAATTTTTCTTCTAGTGTGTCAATGCGTTGTGTAGTAGAACAAACAAATTCATGATAGAGTTCATTGTCTCGTGTCCAGAATTCTGCAACTTTCCAATTATTGATTGATTTTGTTTTTGTAATCTATCTATTTCTTGCAAAGCATCTTCAAGGTCTTGTTGTAATAATTCAATTTCTTGATTAGTTGTTTGAAATCTTTTTCCTCCTTTGCCCATTATGAATTGTGGAATCACGCTCGCTTGTTGAAGAATAAACACAATAACCAGGGGGTGTGGTACAACCGATCATGCACCCATTACAATGCAATTACAAATTGTGACCTCAACTTGACTCAACTTTAATGAACCTTTTATTCACCAAACACCTCTCAACTCAACTTGACTTGACTTTTGACCCCATACATTAAAAAAACAACATTTCAAAACCCAAGTTCACTTTAGATTTAAAATAAATACTCTATAAGCCAAAACTCACTTTGATATTAATATTGACTTAACTTTATCTTGACTTAACTTTATCTTGACTTTAACTTTGGATATCACAACAAGACTATACTCTTAAATCCTTATATCCCTTAACTTTTACTTTTACTTTGACCTACAAAAATTCACTCACACTTCCTAACTTTTGGACTTAATAATAACTTAACTTTAAGAGCACTTATCTCTCATAGTAGCAAACTCCTCCACAACAGCTCGAGATATACTCCACTCGG
>SNQJ01S0145448.1:0-14095 GCA_010110895.2 Picea sitchensis | reverse complement strand
TCCTTGTCTGAAAAATTATGAACAGAGAAATAACCTTCTAGCAGATTTAACCATTTATCTAGGGCATATGCATCTATTTGACCTTCAAATACGGGAATATCAAAATTAACCTGTACCTTGAAAGGTGAGGTGCCTCCAAAGTGTCTGCTTGATGAAGATGCGCTTGATGCTATCGGCAGGCGTTGAAGGATGTGGGAAAAATTCTCCATCATTTCGTCCCTCTGTTGTGTGAGAGCTTGCTCAAGCAACAGACTAATAGGATCGTCTGCTCCATCGTTTTTCTTTTCTTCCACCATTGAGGGTTTCTTAGGTGTGCAAGAGTGATTGTCCTCAAGAGAGACAAGCTCGAGACCCAACTTGCTATACTCGGACCTCGTCGGGGACATGCACTGAAAAACGATCAAGAGCAGCTTGCTCTGATACCACTGATCCGGATTATTTTCGACACGAAATGAGAGCGGAGATATAACATAGAAATATTCAGAGATATTGCAAAAGAGACAACAATATAACAGAAATATAGCAGAAATATAACAAGAGTCACTGATATACAGTAATACACGATTTCTATTAACAAAATAAATGTACGAAGACTGTAAAATACAGAGTGAAAGACTCGCTAGAATGGTGGTAGCTTATCTCTGAGAAGATATGTGACGGCTACTCGCATCCGTGAGAAGATGAAGATTACAATGAGGCTCTAAGGGCCTTTTTATCAAAAGTAAAATCCAAAACCCTAACCCCGGAAGATGAAAAGCCAAAAGGTTTGTGGGCCCCGATGGGGGTAGTTGATACGTCAACTTCCCAGGGGCATAACTTTTGCATACGATCTCCGTTTGGGGCGCTCAATAGCTCGTTGGAAAGATATATCCAAGAACTACAAGTTTTGGGTGAGAAACATCTATCTACAATCAATGTTGCTCCCCGTTTTCTCAAAAAACATCGTTTAGGGCCTCAAAATGGCCCCGGAAGTTAAAAACTACTAAAAATAGTAAATTACCAAAATTGCCTTATACATGTTTTGGGCCAGTTGGAAAAGGTGGGTAGCCACCGATATCCACCTGGATCATCAAATTCCCAGTTGACCTTCTTGGACAGAGACAGTTCTGGAAACTGGCAGCAATGTGCTATCGCAAAAACTAAGTAGGATGACATAAAAAAATTCTTCTCATTTTTGAAGCTTGACAATTGGGAACAGATTTCATGGGAAATTAGCTTGCCCCAATAAAAAATGGCTTGTTCCTTGACCGTGAAATAATAAATATAAAGAGCCATCTGGGAAACAGTTGTTGTGGAGTCTTGTCCCGTTATTCTTGTAAACAACCAGGCAATTTCTCGATATGGATTTCTAAATGAACTAACCTGGAAGCTTGTGATATCTTCAGGAACTACCATCAGATGTTCCAAGAACTCAGGCAAGAGGTCCAACCTGTTATTATGCTTTCTTAGGAACTCTTGGAATCTTCTCCTTTCAATGTCAATGTTGGTTCTGACAATCTTAACATCTGGCGGAAGACCTGAGGTGACAAAGAAACAGAAGAGCGATCCCGTGGTGGAATAATTCTATGGGCTGGAATAAATTTATCGACACACCAAGAGACCAGCTCCTTACAGTCAAAAACTTCAGGGACACAACCTGCAAGAGCAAACCCATAGGTCCAAATTACTTTGTTCTGGGTGGCAGGGGATGAGTAATAAGAATATGCCCTGGACCACTGGAAGTTCTGGTCCTCGCACCCGAAGATGTTCATTGTATCTCCACAGAACTATTGTCGATATAATGCCATAGTTTTATGAGAATGTTCATTTTCTGTAGACAATGGTTGAAATGAACAGTTGGAGGCGATAATATAAGTCTCCGTAAATGTTGGTTCAATGCTAATCAATGGGAAATCTCTTCGAACCTTTCACTGATTAATGACAATCTCTATGGGTGTTGTATGGTGAACTGTTAGTAGTCAAGCTTATTTATTGCATATTTAGAAGTGCGAAGGTGGTGGGTACAACGAAGAGCAATTAAGGATTGGAGGTTTCGTGAACATACCAACCCGACAAGGTGCGAATGACATTTCATGATTTTTAAATTAACACTCGGAAGGGATAATATAATGCTCTGCAAATCTTGGTTTAATGCGTATTAATAGGAGATCTCCTCGAGCCTTTCGCCCATCATTGGCAATCTATATGGTTGTTGCACGATGAGATGTTAGAATTAAATTTCACTAATTGCATATTTAGAAACAATATATATATATATATATATATATATATANCATTTTTTTATTATAGACAAGTGTGAAGGTCACGAAGACGGGGAAGAGCAAGGAACGAATGGCAAGGTCTGAAAAGTGGTCGGACGGGATTCAAAATAGCGTTACGGGGATACTCATGAGAGGTAAGTGTCTGACGTTCAAATTTTATGTATCGAAATTTTTTACTACAATACATGTAAAACGGAACAGAGTATGATGGGGCAGTTTAGCGGTCGGTTTGTATATTTGTGGAATTCTGGGAAAGTGGCTAAGTATGGAATAGGGAAACGGTCGGGCGGACTAGTTTTCGGAATCGAGGATTGAATATTTCGTGAACGGACCAACCCGACGATGCGCAAATGACATTCCATGATGTTTGAAATAAAAACTCAGAAGGGATAATACAACCATCCGGAAATTTTGGTTTTATGCGTATTAATGCGAGATCTCCTCAAATCCTAGTTTAGCATTAACGCTTGCTAATTGAATACTTAGAAATAACAACGTATATATAATTGTCAATTGGTAATTGCAAAGGGCGTGGGGGTAGGAAACAACTATTAGGAATTGGATATTTCTTGAACTCGCCAACCCGACAATCCACGAAAGAAATCTGAAGAAATGGCCAAGTATGGAAAGTGGACAGACGAGCTTCAAAATGGGGTGACAATAGTTCCACAGGAGACATTCGGACTCGACGGTCAAATTGTGTGTCTCAGAAGTTTTCAGTGCAAAATGTGCACCACGGAAGAGGGCATGATAGGTAGACTGTAAGACAAAAGACTATATGATGTGAGTCTGGTTGTAAATTTATATATCGCGGAAGTCAGGGTACTGCTTGGAGGTCACGGAACAATAGAAGTGCAATCTAGAACCCGCTTACCCGAGAATCTGCGATCGGAGAAGTGATTGGATATGGAATGGGGAAGTGGTTGGTCGGAGTCGCGAAATAAAAGCACGAGTGCAAATGTGAACCCGCAGGTCCGCCAAACCACACAGCTAGAAATTTTTGGAAAAATGACTAAGTGATGAGAAAGATAAAGTACAGGGAAAAGAGAAACGAGAATTTTGTTTAAGTATAGAAGACAGAGATTGATGTTTTCTGCATGTTTCTGGAGAAGTTATATACTTATTGCATATACTTAGAAAGAAGTGCAAAGGTGACGGGCACAGAAAACAACGACTAGGAATTGGAAATTGTCTGAACCCGCCAACCCGATGATCCGCGGAAGAGATTGCAAGAAATGGCCATGGAAAGCGGACGAACGGACTTCAAAATAGGCTAATAAGGGTTCCCTAGGAGACATGAGGCCCCGATGGTCAAATTGTATTGATCGAAACTTTTGACTGCATACTGTGTAAGACGGAAGAGGGGCTGATGCAGGAATCCATAAGGAAATTTGTATATCGCGGAAGCCAAGGGGTTGTTTGCAGATCAAGAAACACTGGAAATGCACTCCACCTGTCCGGGAATCTGCAATTGCAGGCCTCGAAACTTTCATGTGAAAACTGTGTATCATGGAACATGGTATGATGTGGGAGCGTGGCAGTAAATTTGTATATCGCGGAGGTCCGGGTGTTGTTTGCAGGCCACGGAACAATGGAAGTGCAATATAGAGGTCGCCTACCCAGGAATCCACAATCTGAGAAGTGCATAGGCATCGAATGGCTAGTGGTTGGTCCGAGTCGCGATATAAAAGCACGAGCACAAATGTGAACCCGTGAGTCGGCCAACACGCGCATTGAGACTTTTTTAGAAAAATGACTAAGTAACAAGAAAGAGAGTAGAAGGAAAAAAGAAATGTGGATTTGGTCAAGTATAGAAGAGGTAAAATAAGGTCCAATATATTCAATTCTGCAATAGATATTCCATTTCCTGGCAAGATCTTTTATGTATGTTGCTGGAGAAGTTGTATACATATTGCATATACTTGGAAAGAAATCTGAAGGTAGCAGGCACAGGAAACAACAACTAGAAATTTGAAATGTCTAGAACCCGCGAACTCGACGATCCGTGAAAGAAATGTCAAGAAATAGTCAAGTATGGAAAGCATTCGGACGGGCTTCAAAATAGGGTGACGGGTTCCCGAAGAGACGTAAGGCCCTGACTGTCAAATTGTATATATCGGAACATTTGAGTACAAAATGTGTAACACGGAGTCCACAAGTAAATTTGCATATTGCAGAAGCCGGAGTGGTGTTTGCAAGTCACGGAACAATTGAAAGTGAAATCTAGGCAAAGTGGAAGCGCTCAGTCGAAACGCGTGAATTCGACAACCCGCGCAGCAAGAAATTTTCGGAAAAAATGACTAAGTAACCAGAAACAGAAACTACAAGGGATAAAAGAGTGGGAAAATAGAAAGGCGGAGGGAAATTTTCGTAAGCGGGAATTGGTTTCAAACAAGCCCCATTGTTGGAAAACCATGATTTTCTAGTAATTATCAGCAAATGATTTCTTGAAGATTAGATACATTCTTCCATGACTGTAACATATTAACTTAAGTATTAAACTTCTTGCATTATGGGTTGTTAGCATTAAAGCTTAATAATTGCATGTCTAGAAACAAGAATGACGATCTTGCTGCAACATTGTGATTTGCTGCAACATTGTGATTTGGTATTGCTATGTTCTATCTGCATTACGAATAGAATTGAACGTTGGTTTGAAAACTGTTTGAAATTCATTTTTTTGTTTCCATAAAATCCTGATGGATCGACATAGTGCATTGCCATATAATTGTTAAATGCTCCATTTTAGAACAAATTACCTAAGCAAATACAATATCGAAGAACTACGATATTATCGAACCATGCCAACGAGAAGAGGTGTTAAATCCGGAAAAGAAGCAGCAAACAAGACTCCCAAGGCAATTTTTTTAATAGTAAATCCATTAAAATAAAAGAATATTGAGCATTGTATATCTATGCTTAGAAATTGGACCGAGTTCTTTGGGACAAAACATTGAACATATTTGTCATAGACACAACACAGGATCTGCAACATGCAGGAGCCATCGAGATGTTATTCAACATGCATACAAAACTTATTACCATGTTGTTTTTTTTAGGAAATCCTTGTAGCCTTCTCCTTGATGGATCAATGTCCGGTGCCCCGATCTCAATATTTTGCAGAAGACCTGAGCCGACAAAGAAACAGGAAAGTGGGTCTGCAGTGGAATAAATTTTTGGCTTGAAGTAGATGAACAAAATCCATGTGGTAAAATTCATAGTTCTCACAATCTTCCCGTGAGGAAGAAGACGAAAAACGTTGCAGGGCAAACAGAATAGCCCAAAACTTAAAGTTAGGACACACCAAGAAACCACCTCTTCACAGTTGAAAACTTCAGGGACACAGGTTGCACGTGCAATTCCATAGGGCCAAATTAGTCCATTATGGGCGAAAGGAGATGACTAATAGAAATATGTCTTACACCAGTGGGAGTTCTAGTCCTCATTCCCTAAGATGTTAATTGCATATCCAGAGAACATGACAGCGGTCCCGCAATTGAATACTTTTTTGGCTTGAAATATATCTTTGGGAGCATCAACAGATCATTTCCTTACAGTGAAAGACTTCTGCCCAGAACAGACTAATCTGGACTGGAATTCCTACTTTCAAGTTGCAAAGCGATTATTGTGTTCAACGTCGTTTTCTTTTCTGAAACCCCTTCTTTTGTTGTTGTTAGGAATGCCATCGTCGAGCCAGGAAGTGTCGCTCGTTATAGTTGATTTCAATTTGGGCGCAGTAGTGGGACCAGTCTCTGCATTGCCATCATCCATTGTCATATCATCGTCCATCGGATCATCTTCTTCCGACTCGAAATCCATCACATCAACATCTGCGCGAACTATTAATGCAAGTGGATAAGTTGTCTGAACAGGCAGGGTTGCCTTGGAATCCTTTGGCTTGAAATATATCTCTCGGCGCACCAAGGGACCATCTCCTTTTTTGCTCCTGGGCGGAGGGAGATGAGTAGTAAGAATATGCCTTGGAATACTAGAACCTCTGGCCATCATGTCCGAAGGTGTTTACTATATCTGGACAGAAATGTTGTGGAACTACTGCCATAAGTTAATGAGAATTTTCGTTTGCTCCAGATGATGTTTGAATTGAAAATTGTGGAGGGATAATATAATCGTCCGCAAATCTTGGTTTAATGCTTATCAATGGAAGATATCCTCAAGCCTTTCGTTGATCAATGACAATATCCAGGGTTTGTGCGTAATGAGTTGTTACCATCAAAGCTTACTAATTGCATACTTAGAAAAAAGTGTGAGGGTGGCAGTGACGGCGAAGAACGATTAAGAATTAGAGATTTCGTAAAGGCGCCAACTGGCCCACGCATGAAATATTTCATCATGTTTAAAGATTTAATCAAATATCTAGAAAGAAGTACGAAGCTAGTGGGGATGGTGAAAAGCAAGTAAGCATTGTACATTTCGTTGTCCCGCCAATCCATGAAACAGATTTCAAGAAATGCCTAAGTATGGAAACCGATCGGGCAGGTTTCAAAAATAGGGCCACAAGATATACCTAGGAGACGTGAGGGGCCGATGGTCAAATTGTACGTCACAATGACAAATTTTGGCCATCAATTTGTATATCACGAAATTTCGGGTGCTCTTTGTACGTAGTGGAACAGTAGAAGCGCAATGTTGAGAAAGCCTGGCCAAGAACCAGCAATGGTAATAGTGGCCAAGTGTGCAATGGACAAGCGATTGGTCGAACTCGTGATATAAAAGCATTAGACATAGTCGAAACATGAAATATTGACGGGCTTGAAAACAAGGCCACAAGCTTTACTCGGGAGACGTGAGGGGCTGATGGTCAAATTGTATCTACCCCCACTATTGAATGCAAAATGTGTAACACGAAATAGGAGACAATGATGGATTTTGAGGGTCAATTTATATATTGTGAAACTTCGAGTGCTGTATATAAAAGCAGGAGACATTCGGAAAAAGGACCAAGTAAACAGAAAGTGAAAGCAAACGAGATACAGGGGAATTTGTTTGCTAATTTGTAGATCGTGGAAGTCCGGGTGTTGTTTGCAGGTGACGGAATAATGGAAATGCAATGGTGATATAAAAGTAACAGGAGAAATATGAAGACGTGAATCTGCCAACTCCCGCACCTAGACATTTTCTGAAAAATGAGTAAGTAACCAGAAAGGGAAAGCAGAGGGAAAAAAGAAAGGGGATGGCAATTTTCGGAAGCGGGAATTGGTATAAGAAATCCCCATTGATGGTCCTAACAATAATTATTAAGCACATTAAACATGTGATCAGGTTCTTCAATCAAGGAATAGATACAACGAGGCATGCTTATAGTTTCCAGGATATGTTTGATTAAGAGAAGTGTCGAAAAGCTACAAGAAAATCAATTTTGGGATGTTTAAGTAAAGTTATTGTATTGCTAGCTTCACCGCAAGTATAACAACGTCGAATTTGAATTTTAATGTCCTCTCGTTAATATGATAGTTCCATTGTTCGCACAGTATATATTCTTTTATTTCAAATTATTCCAGGAGATTAATTTTGCTAAGTTCATCGATCAAGGAAAAGTGCTAAAAATGAGATAAAGGGGAATTTATTTGCTAATTTGTACATCGCGGAAGTCTGGGTATTGTTTGCAGGCGACGGAACAATGGAAACACAATCTTGAACCTGCCTATCCGGGAACCCGCGATCAAAAAAAATTATTCAATATGAAACGAGGAAACGGTTGGTCGGGATGGTGATCTAAAAGTAAGTGGAAATCTGAAGACATGAATCTGCCAACTCCCGCACCTAGACATTTTCCGAAAAATGAGTAAGTAACCAGAAATGGAAAGCAGAGGGCAAAACGAAAAGGGGATGGCAATTTTCGGAAGCGGGAATTGGTGTAAGAAAGCCCATTGATGGTCTTAATAGTAACTATGAAGTGCATTAAACATGTGAACAGGTTCTTCCATCAAGGAATAGATACAACGAGCCATGCTTATAGTTTCCAGGATCTATTTGTATAGGAGAAGCGTCGAAAAGCTACAAAAAAATCAATTTGGGGATGTGTAAGTAAAGTTATTGTACTGTCAGCTTCACCGCAAGTATAACAACGACAAATTTGAATTTTAATGTCCTCTCGTTGATATGATAGTTCCATTGGACTTTGCACAATATATATTCTTTTATTTCAAATTATTCCAGGAGATTAATTTTGCTAAGTTCATCGATCAAGGAAAAGTGATAAAAACAAGATAAAGGCGAGTTGGTTTGCCAATTTGTAGATCACAGAAGTCCGAGTGCTATTTGCAGGCGGCGAAACAATGGAAACGTAATGTTGAACCCGCCTATGCGGGAACCCGCAATCCAAAAAATTTGTTCAATATGAAACGGGGAAGCGGTCGGTCGGGCTAGTGATATAAAAGTAAGTGGAAATCTGAACATGTGAATCCGCCAACTTCCGCACCTAGACAATTTTCGAAAAACGAGTAAGTGACCAGAAAGGGAAAGCAGAGGGCAAAAACGAAATGGCAATTTTCGGAAGTGGGAATTGGTGTAACAAAGCCCTATTGATGGTCTTAATAGTAACTATGAAGTGAATTAAACATGTGAACAGGTTCTTCAATGAAGGAATAGATACAACGAGCCATGCTTATAGTTTCCAGGATCTGCTTGTATAAGAGAAGCGTAAAAAAGATACAAGAAAAATTAATTTTGGGATGTCTAAGTAAAGTTATTGTACTGTCAGCTTCACCGCAAGTATGATAACGACGAATTTGAATTTTAATGTCCTCTCGTTGATATGATAATTCCATTGGACTTTGCATAGTATATATTCTTTTATTTCAAATTATTCCATGAGATTAATTTTGGTAAGTTCATCGATCAAGCAAAACTGCTAAAACGAGCCACATACCACATTTGCGTTACAGAGCTTGTATCAAAGGGAAAAGCATGTCCTCTATAGTCTTTAAGATCATAGAAAAACTGTGAAGATCCTGAATGTATTATTAATTTTTCAGAATGAAGCATACAACCGAGAACCAAGTAAACACCAATTGTATTGAAATTTGAGGCAGAAGGTTTCATAGAGCAGTATGCATCGACCTTTGCATCAAGCAATTTGAGATATAAAAAAAATGCATCGTCACATTGGTTTTCATTTCAACTATATTGAAAGTTGAGGCAGAAGGTTTCATGGAGCAATACGCATCGACCTTTGCATCAAACAATTCAATATATAAAAAAACCACATCGTCGCATTAGTTTTCGTTTCCTGACAAAGCTTGATATGATTCTTTTTATTTTTTTTCAGCTGATATGCAATATCGCATTGTCCTCATTCAAGATAATTTTTCTATGTATCTGAAAGTCATGCAGCATGTATACACTCTTTGCCTTTTCCTGTAGGTATGCTTCATATGGAAATTCTGCTAACTCAAGAAGCACATCTTGTAACAGAGGTTGTAGAATTGTACAATGCATGGTTGTGTTGCCGACAGTTCAGATGGAAGCATTGAGGCAATGTCTATATATGTATGGACATTTTTTACCGCATCGCAGACAGTCAATTGTATCATCACTTATGAAAGCAGAAGAAGAAGCACGAGAGTTGCATATCGCACACACATGCTCAAAGGGGGTTGAGTACGCATTCACTGCAACCAAAACACCTTCAACCTGGAAACGTGAGCATAGTAGTTAATATATTGAACAATATAATATACAACTGCACCCCCCCCCCCNCCAAAAAAAAAAAAAAATGCAGAGATTTGGTCAAGGCCATTTGTATGAGGAAAGTGAGGATGAAACTGTAGATGTATACGCACAACAGTTGTAGAGATAGTTAGCTTCTTGAGATCCTATACTATGTTTGCTCACAACTCTGTTACAAATGTTGATTGAGTTGTGCAAAAGATCCTTTCTTTACCATCTCTTTTATTTGTTATATTTTTGAAGAGCATAAGTGGAAATTTCCCTTTATGCAATTGTTGTTCGACTAACGAAAACAAATTTGAATAGGTATCGAACAATTGCAGCTGCAACATGGAATAATGCAATATTTGTGTAACTTAACCGAGATACATGGACATGCGAAAGAAAAGGACAAAACTGGATATGGAGAACGGTACCATTGCCTTGTCGTTGTCTGACTCTCCATCTTTTGTATGGAGAATGTGTTGTCAGCCAAGTTTTATCGTGAGTGTCACAGTTGCACCAATGGTTCTGATTGGGTAAATGTCGTTTCTCTGTGCAAGTTGGTTGATAGTTGTGTCCAAGACAAAACGATATTCTGAACAAATAGCGGGGATTTTTTCCACAATACTTGTTTCGTTGAGTGATATAATCTGATCACAATCACCATGGTCATATATTGTTTTGGGCAATATATTAAAATTTGTAATGGATATCCCATTACCTGGCAATATCTTTTCTGCATGTTTGTGTACAAGTTGTGTAGGAATAGTCAGTGTGATTGTCATGAGGGCTTCCTTGTTTGTCATGTTAGCACGCATAATGGATCTAGTTTTGTTTGCCTTGTCCAAGTAGGTGCTATAGACGACCATTATGTCCCCGATGAACACTTGTCCAGTTCGGCGACTGTTCAAGCCCTCTATTGATAGTATTTTGGGTGTTACAAGTTTAGACCTGGTGACAATTTTTGAACAGGAAAAGTAATGTGAATTATTTTTCTTCTTTTCTTTTTTTCTTTCCATAAATGTACAAGTAGACGCACAACTTGGATGAACTATGGAGCTAGAGTTTTGCAACCAGACCTCTTAGTTTGCGGAGCCTGCGTTATTTTGGCATCTCGCTTGCACTTGTTGATACTTCTTGTGAACTGCAAAGTATGTGTTGCAGATGACATCAACATATTCACCATGCCATAGATGAACAAATAGCTGAGGATATTTGTTTGGTAAACATACGATGAATAGAATGTATGCATCTTTACCTTTGGCCTTGTCGGTTTGTTGATGTTTGGGATGATTGACTGCTCATGCCCATGTCACTAGTCCAACTTTTTATGATGCAAGCATGTGTAGATGAACATCAAAAGGACTAAACAAGCATATGCATTGTATATTGTCCATAATTGTTCTTAATGACACATGCGGGGTCGAAGGATATGGAACGTGAAATAGGGTGTGAATGGATACTCAGGAAACATGAGGACCCGAGGGTCAAATTGTATGCTTCGGGTTTTTTGACTGAAAAAATGTGTAACAGTAAATAGGATGTGATGGCGAGGCAGGACAACCAATCTGTATATCACAGAACCTCTAAAGCCAGAGACTCAATCTTGAACCCGCCAGCCCGGCACCCGCAATCGACAAAGTGGGTAAGTATGGAATAAGGTAGAAGCATCACCATAAATGTGAACCCATGAGTCCTCCAACCCGCGCACGAAGGCATTTTCGAAAAGACAACTAAGCAGAGCAATCAAAAAGCAAAAGGGATAATAGAAAATGGAAAAAATTGAAATGGGGAGGGCACAAAGGCCCATTGTTGCCAAATCATCATTTTCTAGTCCAATATTATATGCCCCAACCCGTTTTGTATGTTTAATTTACTAGCACAGTTGGTATACCTTGTCGAAGATTGCACGACAGAGCCCTCTGTTGTTGCATATAATAAATCATCTTCCTTTCCAACCAATTTGTTTCTTCGAAGTTAGCAACGCCAAGTATACAATGGACATGAAGGCAAGTTAGTATGAAGAAATACATGTAAAAGAAAGAAATATAGTTCTATTTATTTCAATGTAGCAGCAAACAGAATATGGTTCACATGAGAATAATCATAAAGATATGTAGTATATACATATAGTAAAAAAGGTGCAAAGCAGTAGAACTAGTAGAACAAATACACAGACAATAAATGAAATACTAAACACTGGAATATGAAATAATAGTACAGGTATGTACCTCTGCAACTCCTCGTCTATATTCGTGCCAAAGAGTCCATCGTCCTCTCCAGCCACTCTGTTTGTTCAAATGTAGGAATGCAGGAAAAATACAATGGACACAGGAAGACATGTAATGAAGATAAGTTATTATGTAGGAGGGCACGCAATATCTACGTACAATAAACAAGTTGAACACATATACAGACAATAAATGAAATACAAAACAACAGAATATGAAATAACAATACAAGCATGTACCTTTGTATATTGTCTTCCACTGCTGTACTTGAGACTCCTTCGTTTTCTCCAGCAATTATGTTTGTTTGAATGTGGGAACACACAAAATACAATCAACATGAATGGAAGCTGGTATGCAGCGGAGAACAAGTAATATGTACATACAATAAATGAGAATCAACGAATAGAATAAAAGATAGTCAGAAATATGAACCTTTTGTTTTCTCCATTCATTGTTGTAAATATATAAAGTTTTTCCCTACCCAAAATATATTACAAGCCACAAAATATTAAGAAATTGCATGGGCATAGCTAAATGATTTTGATTTTCTGTGGCAGAGTATCCAAGTATGCTTCCAGACATGGAAATATAATTTTGCAGTATCTTTGGTATATGTATCATATCTCAAGTACAAGACAAATTGTATCGTGGTCACACTAGTCTGTGTAAAGGATAAAGAAGTTGTATTATGATATGGGCACATTTCACCATATATGGTTAATAAGTGCATTTTTGCACATGTTTTATCTTAACAAAAAAACAACGGATACTGCAATTGCACATGTAGTTGTCCAATTATTTCTTATGCCACTTTTTTGTATCATGTCAACACTGAAGTATCAGCAAAATTTCACAGCAGAACAGGCGGGCACAGAACAGGCGCCAGATCTCGACCTTGCCAGACACGGCAAACAACACAACTGCAGGTCAACTCGCGCGCGCAGGGTCTGAACACCGCAAAGTGCTCCAAGAAAAAAGACATCTCCAACTGTCGGCGCAGGACCCCAACCCTGCAAATCCGAAGCAAACAAAAGAAAACAACAAGCACCAAACCAATGATAAAGCACGAACAGGCACGACCACAGCCACAGGTCCCCAAGCTCGTAAACTTGAGCCAAACAACAACAACCAATGAACCAACAAACCAGCAAACAAGCAACAACCATCGAACCAACAAACAACATGTGTATCTCCAACGAATACCAAACTACAGTCGAAGCACATAAGGAACCAGAAACATATGACGAGCATGCCAGTAGAAATAAGCAAACATTCTTACTTGCAAACATAGAACAACAAAGAAGGAATAGAAAATGAAACTATAGCATGGAAACTTACTCTGAAATGATGAACGACAGAAGCGCAGGTCAAATTGTGGGTGCACCACCTGGACCCCACAAAGGAAAAAAAAAACAGATCCAACTGCGAATGCAGAATCCCAACCTTGCAAAGTTGAACCAAACAACAACAAGCAACAATCAATGAACCAACGAAGAAGAAGCACCCACCGAACTAGTAAACAATGTATGTAGCTTCAACGATGACGAAATTGCATTCAAAGCCTATAAGAAGTATGAAACATACAATGCCTATTCAACTGGCGGTGGACAATAATATTGTCCAAATTCACTGCAACATTGTATGGAAAATTTCGAGGAAAAATGTACTCTGAGAAGTTATTTAGGTAAACATTTAAGGTTGTCAGGTTGTGTAAGGGCTTTGTGGTATGCAAACATTTAAGTTGTCAAGCTTGTTTCAAGACCTCGCGCCATGTAAACATTTAAGTTGTCAGGCTTATTCAAGCACCTCAAAAAAAGTGTCAATGATCTAAGCCTTTGGTATGCAAACATTTCAATACAAATACAAACAAAAAACGAGTAATAATAATAGGACAAATACATTAATAAAAAATAATAATAATAATAATAATAA
>SNQJ01S0145447.1:0-24086 GCA_010110895.2 Picea sitchensis | reverse complement strand
GCCACCCTTGAAGAGAAAGAATTATTGTGGGTGATACAAAAAGGTTTTCCAGAGACAACTACCGATGAATAGAAGGAAGAAAGGAAGGAAGATGAGGTCAAGGCAAGGAAGACAATCATCTACTCAAGCTCTTACATTGAAGGGCCAGCTTCAAAATAACAAGATGAAAAAATTGACACCGTGGCTACCTTCTTCATGAAGATGTCAGAGGACAGAGATCAGTCAGGTGCCATTGGAGAAATCATATCAGCACCCTCAGGTATGCGCTTGTATATATTATTTGTATCATTGTCATGAAGGTACTTGCAGGAGAAAGGAAACTTTGCTGAAATCATGGATCCAGAGGGATCTCAGTGCATTCAGACGAATAACACACTGGAAGTGAAGACTCCAAGTTTGATCGTTTTAATTATCATGCCTCTAACCTACATTTCTAAGTTTTCTACACTACAAGAAGGTATTGTAGCTATGACAACAATCCTTAAATTGTTTTGATTCTAGAGATGTACTCATTATTATCCTCTAGGAGATATTCTTGTTTTGTTTCCTTTCATTTGTTTTCTTGTTCCAGGAAGGTTAGAAACAGAGGAATATGCTTATCCTTCAGACTTCAGAGGGAGTCACATGACTTCATAGGGAGTCACTTGACTCAGAGGGAGTCAAAACTATTTGAGAAGGAGGAAGAACATAACCATCATTGAGGCAACCAAAGCAATGATGCATGATCAGAGTCTTCATATGATTCTGTGGGCAGAAGCATGCATGAAAAAAATATATGTTCAGAACAGGAGTCCTCACTAGATTTTGAAGAACATAAGTCCTGAAGAATCCTTCACCAGAGTGAAGCCTGAGATTGGACACTTCAGGATATTTGGGTGCCCAGTATATTTTCATGTACCTAAAGAGAAGAGATCCAAGCTAGATCCTTTAGGGAGAAAGGGTACATTTGTGGGATACTGTGAATCTTCGAAAGCATATCGAATCTACTTCCTTGGTAAGAGACAGATTGAGGTAAGCAAAGATGTTATCTTTGAAGAAGAGATAGCCTTTTCAAATATCCAAAGAATCTCAGATGGAGATTGACAGTGAGACAGTACCTTCTTCCTCTTCAGCATTCCAGAGGGAGATAGCCATTGATATAGTTGATCCAGTTACACCAGTTTATATTCCCAGAGACATTGCAGTAGGCCATAAAAGGCCTGTCTGGCTTGACAAAATTTGGAAGAGGCAAAGGGACATGTAGCTCCTCAAGGCACATTCTGAGAGAGCAAGAGACCAGAAATTTTTTGAGCTATTATTCATCCATGAGCCACATTGTTGATACAAAGCCTTATTTTAATGGAGAAACAACAGGTCAACAGGTATGGTAAGATGCCATGAAAGAAGAGTATCGGTCCATTTTGAAGAATGGTGTATGGGATATTGTTCGAGACCAAAAAATAAGTCTGTAGTGACTTCCAAGTGGATCTATATGATCAAGCATGCAGTTGATGGAAGTGTCGAGAAACACAAAGAGAGATTTGTAGCTAGAGGATTCTCACAAGCATAGGGAGTTGAATATGATGAGACATTTGATCCAGTAGCCCGATACACTTCCATCTGTACTATCATCCATGAGTTGGAAACTACATCAGATGAATGTAAAGACAACATTTCTCAATGGTGAGATTGAGGAAGGATTTTACATCAAGAAACCAAAGGGATTCATAACATACGATAAGAAATCATGTGTACAGGTTGAAGAAAGCCCTGTATGGACTAAAGAAGGCACCTCATGCTTGGTATGAGAAGATGGATGGATTCTTGGTGAGTTTGGATTTCAGCAAGAGTGTTGTTGATCCAAACCTATATTATCATATTGTTGGTGATGAGTGTCTTATCTTGGTACTGTTTGTGGATGATTTATTCCTTACCGATTCAGAAAGACTTATTGTTGAATGCAAGTGAGCATTGACTTTTGTTTTTCAAGATGAAGGATTTGGGTATGATGCACTACTTCTTGGGACTAGAAGTATGGCAGAGTACTGGTGAGATTTTCCCGAGTCAAGGAAAGTATATAGTGGAGATATTGAAGAAGTTCGGTATGACAGAGTGCAAATCCATGCCTACACTGATGGTGATGGATTTGAAGAAAATGAATGATGTTGATTCAGGAGAGGTTGATTCACACTTGTACCGACAACTGATTGGATCACTAATGTATCTAGTTAACACCAGACCTGATATATGCTATGGATTGAATGTACTTAGTCAGTTCATGAGTCAGCCGAGACAGACTCACTGGATAACAACGAAGCATGTATTGAGATATCTATGAGGCACAGTTGGATATGGCCTGAGATATGCCTCCAGTATAGAAATGAGATTGCAGGGATATGTCGATGCAGATTGGGCAGGGAGCATAGTGGACCTAAAGAGCACATCTAGTTGTTGTTTTACCTTGGGTTCTGCCATGGTTTCTTGGTGTAGCAGGAAATAGAGCTATGTGGCTTTGAGTACCGCAGAAGCAGAGTATATAACATTGAGTGTGGCAGTCCGCGAAGCAGTGTGGCTTCGCAAGATCCTTGCAGATTTATTCGATCATGAGATGGATTCTACCATTATTCATTGTGATAACCAGAGCTGTGTGAATCTCTCTGAGAATCTTGTGTTTCACGATAAAGCGAAACACATTGAGATAAAATACCATTATATCAGAGACATGGTGCAGAGGAAAGCAATACACGTGTGGTACCTTCCTACAAATGAGTAAATTACAGATATCTTCACCAAACTGCTTGCCAAGACGAAGTTTGAGTACTTCCATGAGAGACTTGGCCTGGTGGAGAATACCTTCCTGGATGAGAGGGAGTGTTGATGATTACAACCAAGATGAAGTTTGAGTACTTTCATGAGAGACTTAGCTTGGTGGAGAATGCCTCCCCAACTGAGAGGGAGTGTTGATGATTACAACTGCGTGAGACATCCTCCAGAACACAGACTGAGTGAGTCGTCCCGTGAGAGAGTCCATGAGTTGGGTGTGCCCATAAGATGGGCATGTCGTTCCTCTCTGAGATGGATATGGAACAATGTGTGCCCTTGTGTAGGGAAAATTCCCATGAGCTGGGTGTGTCGTTCTCTCTGAGACGGAGATGGAACGTCGTGTGCCCCTGTGCAGGGAAGATGCCCATGAGTTGGGTGTGTCGTTCTCTCTGAGATAGAGATGGAACGTTGTGTTCCCCTGTGTAGGGAATATTCCCATGAGCTAGGTGTGTCGTTCTCTCTTAGACGAAGATGGAACGTTGTGTTCCCATGAGATGGGTGTGTCGTTTGAGATGAAATGATATGTACCCTTGTGAGGGGTGAAGGAGACCATGTGATGGGTTTATTGTTCTCCTCTGTGTAGAGAGTTGAGACGATGCGATACTTCATATGATTCTCCCGTGAGACTCAGTGAGATAGAGATCTGTTGAGTAGAATGTTCATGTGGCTAAGCACAGGTGGACGTGATCCTAGTGGTTGAGCACTAGTGAGTGTGTGTCCAGATGATTATCCTGTGTGATGCAGTGAGATAGAGATCTGTTGACTTGGACGCCCCTATGGCTGAGAACGGGTGGACGTGCCCCTAGTGGCTGAGAACTAGTGGGTGTGTGAGATCCCTTGCTATATTGTCTAAGAGTTAGATTTACCTGTAACCCTAATTGTGATGTAAAGGGTGCAGGTCAGCCCCATCATAAAGTAAAAGATAATTAATGTAAAAAATAATTAATATGGTAATTATTAATTATATTCTGAGTACTTATTGAGGTCATCTCTGTTGTGCCAATAGACACCAATTTTGATGTGTCCAGTCTAATATAAATAAATTGTATTTCCCCATTGAGGAAACATAACACACATGTGATTTTGGAAATTTCAGCAAGTACTTATTCTAGGGCTAAAGTGCACACATCTCTTGGGCGCTAGCCTTCTTGGTTTTGTAAGCACCCTTTTGTGTGCTTGGTTTATGGTGTGGGAGGTATTTCTCTTGAAGAATATAGCAAAGGATTGGCTAGTTTTTCTTCCCTTGTTGAGAAGGGTTTCCCAGGATACTTCTTGTGTACTTGTGCATGGTATTTCTTCTTGTGATATTGGTTACTGCAAAAAATTGTTTATGGTGTAACTGCAATTGTTTATGGTATAACTACAATTGTTTATGGTTCAAGTAAAATGCTAAAACTGGAATGAACTTCATGCTTGAGCCTAGCCTAGTGAAAAATCAACAATAAGTCTTGATTCTGTTACGAGGAAAATCTCTCTATGGCATGGGGTAAACCACAACAGACGGAATGATTGCATAAATAAACTCTAATCCCAAGTATGCTATATAATTGAAAATGCTAACAAGACAAGATAAAGATCCTACCTCGTCCAGACATTCGATGAAGACCATTTTTGAGCACGCAACTCAAATCTTTATACCTGCAACTTGTCCTCAAAAACCAATATACACAAGCATATGGTGATAATATATAATGTTTGCATATAAAATAACGTAATCCATTAACATACATGACAAATACGCCCATGGAATAATAATTCAAATATTTGCAAGATATCAATTGGACGAGAAAAGAGTATTTCTGTTAAAATAATCAACAAAAGTATACAAGTGACAAACTTATGTGTCAGCACGTCTCGAAACCAAGAAACTAAGTCTCTTCCAGCTGGGCCTCCACCACTTCAATCCTCCACCAAAGGTAAGCTCATATAAAGGAGACAATGAGGTTCTCCATCAAAGAAGGAAGAGCTTGGGGGATGAACAATGTGTTCATAATTTAAAGGATAAAGGGATGCAGACTCAATGTGAAGTGAAAATTTCTCCAGAGTATCTTTGCTCTCAAAAGTTGAATTCTCTCCTCTTCCACGGCTTGGATATGGCTCAATTTATAGCCTTCAAATGGAACTGAAGGGCCAATTTAGAATGTTTCCAATATATGGAAGGTCAATGATCATGGATCTCATGACGTGACATGGAAACCTGACACAATTTTTAATTTTGAGCACCAAACTCGATGTACGCGGGCTGTAGTGGTGCAATCTACGTATACACATGTTGTCTAACTAGTAGGGTGCCTATATGTGGAAAACATGATTTTTTGGCTCTAGGAAGTACAAAAGGGGACTTCAAGTCTTCATAGGGAAATGGAAAGGCCATCCAAGTAAGATGCATGGGGTGAGGCAAAATTTGCTATAACAAATTTCCCCTAATGTGTGAGGTCAGAGGAGTATCTACGATGGCTGAAATACATTATAATTCTTAGAAGTGGAGTAATGGAGACTCAACTGGAAGAACTAGTTACTCATGAGAATATTACAATCCATAATGAATTTGTACACATGGTTTCCAATTTGAATTACACTGCAGATCCATGTAGAAATATACCAAATAGTTTTTCATGGCCATGAATAGACAATACAAAGTAGACACACGACATAGGCTATCATAGTCACGAACAAGGCCCAGTGGAAAACCAGTCNATATATATATATATATATATATATATACAATGGAGTACAATCTGATCTCCCATGATCACTGAAGTCATATGGGTATTGGACCAATGGAAACAACTTAGGAAAGTTGCTACTGTAAATTGATGCTCCATGTCTTCTACATGATCTGCCAAAGGTGCAAGTCTACATCATGTGAATAGAGGAGTTGATGTCGAACACAATGAGAATTATTTTGATTACTGGTCATTAAGATATACCATTAACAAAAGTGAGACAACCTACCGATAATAAAAGTAGGTATCAAGGAACCGAGTATAATCTTACATGTGTGAATAAAGGTGTTGAGGTCGAACACTTGAAGAATCCATCGATCAAGAGACATTGATGTATTTCCAACTGTCGACGACGGGAGAACCTGCCACTGATGACTGCAAAAATCTAGGTACTCATAGGACTCTAGGTCTCGTTTCCATAATAGATGAACTGAAGTCGATGGAAGGATATCTATTGAAAGGAGAGCATTAAGGCATCTCTCATCATTCAACACGAGGTACAAAGCAATTGCTTGATGATTCAGCGGAATTTAGACAAAGAGGATGTTCATGAACCAACGACCCTGTGTGCCTTTCCCATGCACCAGATGCAAGTAATGCATGAAAAAGACCCTCTGAATAGAAGCCAATAAGGGAGACTACCGAAAAAGGCGAGGAAACCATCAATAAGGATAATGGCATCCAAGACACTAGACGAATCCCATTGTGTGAATAGATTTCTTGTCGTCGAACACAAGGGAAACCCCCCAGTCAATGACTAATAAGGAGATGTCGACTGTTGGGTTCAAGGTTACCTACCTATACTGAAAGTAGGACCACGATGCACGGTAGGAATACAACTTCATGTAACTTTGAGACACACTGAGGATATGGCCGACACCCAAAGTCAAGAGTTATGAGAAATGGTCGACATAGGCTTATAGACTTATTTTGAACAAGAGCATAAGACATACGGATAAATCAGGCAACATGCACTTGATGATGAAAATTCGTGATACAGGAGGCATCAAATAACTCTCCATAGGGACTGGAAGAATAACCAGTCGGAGGAGTAAACTCTAAGTAATAAGATCAACTTCCTAAGGTCATACTAAACCCAAACTTTGGATGACAATGGACTCAAAATTTTGTGCTATGTTCAAAGGCGACATGACTGCTGCCAACATGAGATAATATTCTTTTCTCGCCCATCTTTTTTTGTTTTTTCATAGGCAAAAAAATGTTATGATGCAGAGGAGGAAACGAGTGTTGCGAGTAAGAAACTAGGTCCAAACAATGGAACATACCTATGCTCAATGAAAAGAAGTGCATGCAAGGCATGGACACTCAGGGGAATGTTTCCTCTTAGAGTACAGGGTGTCAAGCTGCAAAGGATATAAACAAAGCTCTGTTTGGATGGTGATGCAAATTGTTGAGGTAATAGGCTTATAACGAGAAAGCAAGAACCAACAATAGGCTCAATACTGCAAGAAGGAACATGAAATGCAATTACAACTTAACTCCAAAGAATGTCCTTTTTCGTAAATTTATTCCCCTAGGCCCGAAAACGTATAAAACAATACCTAGGAGAACTCTTCTAGCCAATGTTGACTAGAGTGTTCTTTTTTCGAAATTAGTCTACTTGGTCCAAAAAAGCATTGAAATTACACCAAATAGACGTCCTTTCAAAGACATTTAACGAGTGTGAAAGAGACAAGTTCACTCGAAAATATTTTTTCTTTTGAGAGAGTTGGAAAAGAGCTTAAACAAGACTCAGATGTTGTTCTAAGCATCATATCATGGGGGAAGCCAAGGATCCCATGCAGGACTCCTGTCGGAATCCAGAAAAACATTGGTAGTTGACACAATTTTGGAAGAACCCAAAACTTTCCAAGTCGAGGAGGATAAAATACTTGAAGAGGAGAATTTATCTACAATACATCGAAGAATGCCCCATATTTGGAAGGGTGTAGAAGAAGGAAGGTGAGGCTCTACAAGATCATTCCAATCAAAGGAAACCACCCTAGGACTTGGAGGGAGCATACTCGAAGAGAGTGGAATGCCCCCTTGTTCAGGAGGTACAGAACTAGAAATGCTAAGGACATGGTCTAAAGACACATCACCCCCCAAAAGAAGAGTGGGATTGATCGAATATTGCATCGACAATGTCACTTCCTTAGACTTGTCACTCTCCAAGAGAAGAGTGGTATCGACCGAAGATTACATTGACACGACCACTTCTTCAACCGTTGGTTGAAAAGGATGCAAGACAACATGGTCAATAGATGCATCACTCCTCAAAACATGAGTGATGTTGGCTGAATATTGCATCGGCATGGCCGTTGGTTGAACATGATGTGAGACAACATGGTCAAGAGATGCATCACCCCCCAAAACAAGAGTGGTGTCGACTGAATCTTGCATCGGTATGATTGATGTATCAACCAAAGAAGTTTGGGAAACCAAAGATGACTCAGAACCTGAAGAGCCACCAGATAAGGACCGCGCTTCTCGTACCATCGCAGTAGCAGGGAACAAATGAGTAAGGTGATCTCCTTTGCAAAGCCTACAAAGGAACTTGGTTTTACGTCCTATACATTTAGGCTTCTCAATCGTATAAATTCCCCCAGCATGATTTGCAGTGGCTGGTGACATGTTCCTAGCATGACTTTCAGAGGCTAGTGGCATATCTTCAACATGACTTGCAGATATTGTTGACAAATCCCCAACATGACTAGCAGAGGTTGGTGATGTATGTGCAGTGTGACTAGCAGTGAATAGAGGTGTGCCCCCAACATGAATTATAGCGGCTGGTTTTTGGTCTTCAACATGAATTGTATAGGTTGTTGACCTATCTCCAACATGACTAGCATAGGTTGCTGATATAATGTCAGTATGACTCGTAGTGACTGGACTTGTGTTTCCATCATGATTTACAGCAGTTGGTTGCGACATCTGAGACCAAGGTTCCGAGAAAGACTGGTTTTGAGAGAATGCAGTCCAGGAAGGGTTCTGGTATACACCATGGCCCTGTCCGGCAGGATGGTATCCTCCTCCAAAATGCTTCATAAAAGGTTGTAAGGGCATCATCACCGAGGAAGTCGCTTGCAATGAGAAAGCGATATGACAAGGGTTACTCAGGTGAGCAGTTATGTTTCCCCCAGATGAAGGAACTTCGTGAAGGGGGTTGCCCATATTATAAAATCGACTCCCCTCGGATGAAACACCATAGGACAAAAGGAGTTTCACCATGAGAAAAGAATTCGTAGGAACCAACATAGCAAAAAAATGATAGATGGACAGGATGTAATAAGTATAAGGACCGCCCATTTGAGAACTCACTCCTAGAAAAGTGAAGCTAGATATGGGTTCAGAGGAAGGAGGATTCCAACCTCCCACCATGGGAGTTGGTTGAGGTATATGACCCCCACCAAACAAAAAGGAATAATAAGGAGGCATCATGCCCCCAGACCCAAAACTAGGATTCACGTAAGACGAAAAAATGCAAGATGACAAGTGTGACGTCATGTATGGCATACCAAGAGAAAAATAATTAGAGTCCCAAGGTATTGGTTGAGTATCATGATTCGATGTACCACTCGGAAATACAAAAGGATTCATCCCCATGGAATGAGAAAAGACCATGGATTGGGTAGCACTAACTAAGGGAGTCACGGGGGCTCCACTGACCATAGCAATGAAAACTCATGACACAATAAAAAATTCTAAGTCTAACTAATAATCAGAGAGCACACCAAAGTAAATAAAAAATGCCAATGCACACAAACATGACATAGTGGCTAAAAAGGGGCCTCCCTCACTAGAGTAGGTATGCCTCGCCCAAGAGGGGCCTGAGACTCCCTTCAAAATATCGAAGGTATCAGAATCCTTTATAAGGGCCCTCGTGGGCTTAACAACGTAATCAATCAGATCCCCCAGAGAGGTAATACTCCATGAAGGTTGTGTGTTGTCCGACCCTTATCTGACTCAGTGTACCTGTAGAATAACCCCTGCAAGTAACCTATGTGGCTACCTATGTCAAGCAACTAAAGCCACCATGATATAACCAATGCACATGTGAATAGTCGTAAGTCAGGTCCACCATATGGGTAGGGTAACAAAGCCCAAAATCTTGAAAGAACCGCCTCTCACAGAGGTAAAGGTACTATCAAGACCCCGAAATACGAATAGATCCCCATAAATATCTCTGACGCTAGGAAGGTATTAGAGGGCTATCTCTGCAACCAACTTCACGCGACCTCGTGCTTAACTCCGATGTGAGCGGAGCATCCTGATGTCACTAATTACACAATGGATTTCACTACTCCCTAGTTAGACACATATGTTTAGTTTAATAGCCTTGGAGAAGTTTACTCACAAAATCCTATTCCAAGGCCCTATATCCTATGCTTGTTTGTGTACTTTGAAAAATAAAATTGTTTCTAATCAATTTTAGTTAATCAACATTACTTTTAATGGATTTTTTTACTCAAGATATGTGGTCGTGAAACTGATGATATTATGACTCATCATATCAAAGAAATGAATATTAACATAGTGCTAAGTCCTAATTTTAAATTCTCAAGAGATGGTAAGCTTTTTAAATGCAACTTTCAATGCAACTTCTACAATTTCAATAAAATGCAATCTTTCCATATGTATCAAGGTCAATACTAAGAACCCAAAAGAGAAAATGCCATAATGCAAAAATGAGCAAATGTTTTTTTCTATTTTCGATATGAAGAAATGAAAATGCAAGGATTGAATAACAACTTGATATACAGACCCTACTGCAAGCAAAAAGAGACAAGTCAAGCTACCAAGAAGCAAACACTCAGACCAATATGAAAGGACAACCAATGAAAAGTATGATAAGAAATAAAATCACCCGAAAATTAAACAATAATAAGGTTTCCTATCACTCTATAAGAACTCAACAGTTAGGACAGAGACCAAAGAAGACTCAACAACCATCCAAACTCAACCAACAAACACCAAACTCAACCAGTAATCCTAAAAAGTTGATGTACACAACTTTTTGAGAAAAAATCGCGTATGTACGTGCCCTATAGAAGGAGAGATCGCGTATGTACACGTCTGTCAAGGGAAAAACCACGTATATGTATTAAAACACTTTCCAGGGCAAGGAAAAGGCCAAGAAACTTAGATGCAAAGTAAAAATAGGTTGTCAATCAATCATGCGACAAGGAAACTCATGCTAACAGAGAGCAAGTCAAGGAGAAAACACTCCAAACTCCAAAACGGAAGATTCAATCCTCGGTATGGTTGCCAATTCTGTCACGAGGAAAATATCTTTATGGCATGGGGTAAACCAAAATAGACGGAATGACTGCAGAAATCAATTCTAATCCTAAGTGTGCTATACAAATGAAAATGCCAACAAGACAAGATAAAGAGCCTACCTCGTCTAGACGTTGGATGAAGACCACCGTTGAGCACGCAACTCAAAGATTTATACCTGCAACTTGTCCTAAAAAATTAGGCTACACAAGCATATGCTGATAATATATAATGTTAGCATATAAAATAGCATAATCCATTAACATATATGACAAATACACCCATGGAATAATAATTCAAATATTTGCAAGATATCAATTGGACGAGAAAAGAGTATTTATATTAAAATAATCAACATAAGTATACAAGTGACAAACTTCTGTGTCAGAACGTCTCGGAACCGAGAAACTAAGTCCCTTCTAGATGGGCCTCCACCACTTAAATCCTCCACCAAAGGCAAGCTCATATAAATGAGACAATGAGGTTCTCCATCAAATAAGGAATAGCTTGGGGCCTAAACAATGTGTTTAGACTTTAAAGGATAAAGGGATGCAGACTCAATGTGAAGTGGAAATTTCTCTAGAGTATCTTTGCTCTCAAAAGTTGAATTCCCTCCTCTTCCATGGATTGGATATGGCTCAATTTATATCCTTCAAATGGAACTGAAGGTACAAGTCGGGAAGTTTTCAGTATATGGAAGTTCAAGGATCATGGATCTCGTGACGTGACATGGAAACCTGACACAATTTTTAATTTTGAGCACCAAATTTGATGTACGCGGGTTGTAGTTGTGAAACCTGCGTATACACATGCTATCTAACTGGTAGGGTGAGTATATGTGGAAACATATGATTTTTTGGCTCTGGGAAGTACAAAAGGGGACTTAAAGTCTGCATAGGGAAATGGAAAGGCCATCCAAGCAAGTTGCATGGGGTGAGGAAAATTTTTCTATAACAAATTCATATCACTATCACACTTACTCTTGAAAAGTTTCTTTCTTTCACTGCTTCCCTCATGACCTATCCATCTACCTGGGTATTTTATTTCCTGTCTTGGTTGGCACATCTAATAGGGTTGAATGAAGGCCCTCCCATATTCAAACTTGCCAACTCACATGAGGTTCTAGACCAGTGTGAGGGTTGAAGGGGATACTGAGGTTAATTGTTTTCATGGATTATATCTTAAGTAACAACTTACTTTGCATGATTTAAGAACTAATATCTCTTCTGAATATTGGTTTACCTTGTCTTATACTCTTCTTTGTTTTGGATGGCCCTGACATGGTTTTTTGAGCGATGTCTTGGGATTTCACCTAGGATGTTGTGCCCTTATTGCAGGACTTTGGTACATGTGACGCAGAGCAGTGATTCATCCAGTGACTTGCCAGCTTCTGACATGAGATCTCACATCCTCATAACCTTGGATGATGGACAGATGGGATTGGTTTGAGCATATATGGTCATGATGACACATAGATGAGCTAAAAGTCCACATGCTGGGTAGTGCACCCCCAGGTTTTATTACTCACAGGATGGAGGACATTGCAACAACATACAACCAGACACTATGTAGATATGAGATGCAACTCCTTCAAACTTGGATGCAATATACTAAGACTCTGATGTCACCCTCCTCTTGATGATGATGTCACATTCTAGGGTTTGATGGTGCTAGGGTTTGATGGACACTTGGGGTACTCATGATGATTTGGCATGACCATGGGTGAGAAGACACACCATTGTCATTACTCTACCTTGGATGATGCCACATGGCCTTGGGAGGCCTTCTCCTAGCCTTGGAAGGCTTGACGTCACCACACGTGTGGCCCTTATGATGTATTATTTATATTTTATCATTTTTAAAGGTTAAATGAGGGGTCAACCCCACTTCTAATTGAATTTTGACTTGTAAAGTGGACAAAGTGTTATGTTTGGCCTCATATATAAAGGCTAGTGCTATCCTTCATTTGGATCATCACATTCCTCACTCATTAGTGGTGTTATGCTCGAGAAAAGTTCGTTATTTCATCCTTCTTGGTCTTTTTCTCTTATGCGCTATGCTTGAAGGATGATCTTTTGTGGATGTTCTGTTCATTTGGATGGATAATTTCTACAATTAGGGTTTTGATGTCTTGATTCTTGGAAGAAGTAAGTAATTTTCTTCAATTTTATCTTTTGTTAATGTTAAATGTGTTAAATTGATATCTTTTTGCAAGTCTCTTTATCTTGTTGAAGCTCTAAGAGGGGAATGTTATCGCAAAAATTGTAGGTTGGTCAAAGCCCGACCCAATAAAGAAGAGTGAGAAAACTATGGGAGTAGCTACCCATTGTCACCTTCGATAGATACTCCCCTCACTTTAGTGATGATAAGTCACCATAAGGGGGGAATCCTAGTGACCCTATGGTGATTGAGATGAAAAGTGGTATAATGACCAATGAAACCCCTATAGGTCAAGTTTGGAAGTGGAAAGAGGCTTGGAAAAGAGTCTGGTTGATGAAGGGAGGTTGCCAAAGTGTTGTGTACCTGCAATACATTGTTAAACCTACTCGATAAAAGATGATTGATTGAGATACAAGACAAATAACCAAGGGGACAAACAAGGAAATCTTGTTGTCCTAAATTGCAGAATTATATCAGATTTATATCAGCAAAGTAAACTAGCAAATGGCTGCAAAATATGTTTCCAAAAGTCAAGCAAAAGATATTAGAAACTAAGATAACGATGTCTAGTTTAACTTCCACTGAATATCACAAGACTTTAATGGAAATTAGGGATGTTTATTAGGTTTTATTAGTGAATTATTGTAACAGACAAGTGGTTGTAGCAAACATTTTCTACAGCAACAAAGTCTAACCACTAAAATCAGCAAACAATCCACCCAAAAGATAGCCAATGACAAGTAGATTTAATATGGCAGATTGCAAACAAATTGCAATGGTAGATTAGTGAGTAATGAAAGAGTTTTAAGAGTGTTTTTTTGCAGCCCTAATGGCTGTAGCATTGAATCGATTACAACAAGAGAATTACTAGGCTAATCTAGACCTCCTTAGGAAACAAGCAAGCTTATGACACTAAGAAAATATTACAACTTGAACAAACATAATATCTCTCAATTACACATATACCAATGCAATGATTTTATTTCTCCAATGCAAATTAAGGTTTGTGCCTTGTCAATGGGTTATGGAGTCTTCTTGTGTAAGGTTAAATCTACTACTTCTCTATGGGTGTAAGCCCTTTTACTCCCTAGAGCAAGTAAATCTAACAAGGTAAATCTAGGAGGGTCTAAGCCCTTTTACTCCTAACAACTTTTTGCAATAGCTTATCCAATAAAAATTATGATGAATCTTGGTGGAGAGTGTGTGCCCTTATACGCCTCCAAGGGTAGAGACAAGAATAACCATGAAACAAGAAAGAAACACCAACAATATGCATAAATTCCTTACCAATTCCAATAAAATAGCAAGATAAACCCTTATCTACCAAGAACATTACATCACCATAGAAAGAGACAAGCATCCAAGAGATAGCACACCACTTTAGCTCCAAATACAAGTGTTAAGCATCAAAAAAATTTACAAGAGAGAGAGATGCGATTTTCCCAAGAGGGACACAAACTTTAGCCAAAATGTATGTATTTCTCAAGTGTTATGATATCTAAAATGAAATGAATTAGGTCTCTTTTTATACAATAACTTAAAAATTAGTTTTTCCACTTATCTTTAGGGTACAACACAATTAGGGAGGCCTACCTCCTCTAATTTCACCTTTACAAGTTATAATTCAAAATTTACATTAAAATGCCCCTAAAAGGGGTGACGTCATGCCCTAATTAGCCTCCAAGCGAGACGTTTTTCCCTCTAGAAAAGTCATTGGGCCTCCAAAGGCCACATATCATCATGCCAAGTGCTCTAGTCTGCCAACCATTCCTAGCCATCATCAAGTCATCACAACCATCAAAACCCCATCCTTCCATGTGTGACGTCATACCCCAAAAGTGCAATGTAAAGCCTCCAAAGGAAATTTGTTGGGGCTAGAAAGGCTAGCAAATCACCTGCAAGGGATCCTCAAGTCCCTCCAAAGGAAACATCCCTCATTCAAGTGTCTAAGAAGAAAGGGCACATCATCCATCCTGTGGGCTTCAAGCCCCAAGTGAATATCCAAGTGACCTTGTGCCTTCACTTAATGAATTCCACCTGTCAAGGCCCTACAAAGACAAGCAAATTCACCTTTCAAGAGCTCACAAGTCACAAACATCATGTCAAGTAAGACATATATAATAAAAGAACCACCTGAACATGTGTATCAAGTCCCCCCTCTCAAAATAAACAAATTCTCAAAGACCTTATGCAACTTGCCAAATTTAGGTATGTGAGGGTTGTGATGGTGACCTATTGGGTGAATCATTCCCCAAGTCAAGGGGTGTTTCCTAGGTGGACCCTCTCTAAGTCACGTGAGGAGTGTGATGTGGATAGGAGTAATACTTTTGGGCATGGCATTTCTTGACATGCAAGGGCTCATATTGTCTCATTTATGGGTGCCTTTATAGAGGGTGTGCTTCCCTTCGTAAGCGATGCATGATTTTTCCAAGCCCTTTTTCTATTTAATTTATTAGAGTGTTCGCAAGTTGAAGCTAAAGTGGGACTTCTACCTAAGCATGAAAAACATTGCCCACCTTAACTCTACCCCAATCACACTATGCTTCCCCGATTTGAAGACGATGTGTGGGGCTTCTACCTAAGCATGAAAAACATTGCCCATACATGCTCTATCTTGGTTGTCATGTTTAATTGGTTATTTATTTTATGGGTCCCATCAATTTTTTGTGAAGAACATTTCATTGTTCTCAGGATCCTTGGGCGAGCATCTGGAAGGTTTATGATTGGATTTTATCTTTTTCCAGCTACAAGCCTTTGGGCCTTCAACCCCTTTCTTCCCATGAAATTAGGTATAAGCCCTTCTTGGGTCAATGTGGCCTGAAAACCCAAAAGATGATGAAACAAAGGGAAATAAGCATGGAAAGTGGCCAGTATGTGCGAGAGAGGTACACTGACTCATCAAGGAGACCCCCCAGTAGCAACCCTTTCCCCGAGGGTGACCACTTACTAGGAAAACAATGTCAACCACCAAGGTGAAATAAGGAAAATAGAATAATTTCGAAGAAAATGTTTTCAAAATCAAGGAAGAACCCTTTACAACGTATTCAAATGCTTCATTTATTAAAATGACACTTACCACAACACCAGACTCGTTACCTCATGGAGCAAGACCTATTGTCCTATGTGAGCCAAGCTGGTGTGGTGAATGGTGCATCCATCGATCTAATGGTGATGGGTGGTGTGATGTGGGGCTCTTCCTATTGGTCTATCTCTCGGTACTCCATGTTTGCAACCTGAGGGCCTCGAGACATCATCTCCTTATTTATCCCTAAAATGAGGTATAACATGTGGCTCCTACTTGGGGACATGTGCTAGTCGTAGAGTGCATGAGAACTATAGTATCTCCTAGTGCAACATCTCCTGGTAAGACCTATTCATACACACACTGAAGAATACAAACATATTTTGGCATCTAGGATGGCACGCTCATCCTTTATTCATATAATCAAAATCTCCTAAATAAAAATTGACAACTAGTCTTTAGAAAAGAAAATTTTGCATTTTTTCAAAATTTCTAAACTAACATGTAATATGATAAAAGAAAATGATATAAATCAATGATGCAAAAAATTCTAGTAGAGCAAAATGAAAAATCAGATATGATATGAAAACATAAGTAAATGAAACTAAACTATAATGAACAAGCGAATGCAAATGCAAGGGAAAACAAATGACCTACCTACTTACTTGGGCCATGGGCCCTGAAGAAGTCAAGTTCCTCTTGAAAAGTTATGTTTGAGGAGGGATGCATTTACCGACAATGGCATCCTCCTTCCTTCTGCAATAGTCAAATAGAAAGAATCCAATCCATATCTTTCCTCTATCGTGTAAGGCCCTAACCATAAAATGTTAAAATTTTGATGCATTCCAGGTTTCTCCCTTCTTTTATCCCACATAAGAACCAAATCTCTTTTCTTGAATTCTCTTGGTCTAGCTTTGCTATCAAAGGTTCCTTTGAACTTATCCTACTTTTTAACCATTTGATCGAAATCCATTCTTCTAATTTTATCCAATTCCATGAGCTGATCAATCCTCCCTTGTAATGCCTCTTTATTTGTGGTGAAGTGTTAGGCCAATTGCAAGGTCAGAATTTGGATGTTTATAGGCAACCGAGCTTCCATCCCATAAACTAATTCAAAAGGGGTTTTCTCGGTAGAAGTTTTAGTAGTTGTGCGGTCTTCCCAAAGGGCATACTTGATCTTGCCATCCCAACTTTTCTTATTTTCTCCAACAATATTCTTCACAATATTCATGATATTCTTGTTCCTGGACTCTGCTAACCCATTTCCTTGAGGGTAGTAATTTGAGGAGTGTGACAAAATGATCCCAAATTTGAAACAAAACTCGTTGAGTTCCATTGAGTTGAAATCCTTGGCATTGTCAGTGGTAATCTTAGAAGGAACATTGAATCTAGTGATAATCCTTTCATCAAGGAAATTCATTACTACTTCTTTTGTTTCCCTCTTTGTTGGAATGGCTTCCACCCACCGAGTGAAATAGTCTGTGGCAGTTAAAACCCATCGGTAACCATTGCTAGAGTTGTCTTTAAAATCACTGATGAAATATAGCCACCATTGTTTGAAAGGTGGCTCTACCACCATTGGTTTAAGAGGGACACCAAGGAGGCTGATGGGTGTTCTATATGCACTAAAAACAAACTAAAAACCCTCAATTAAATTGTCAACCCGGGGTAAGTAAACTTAGAGGTGTAGAAAAATATATGCCAAAGGTAGAAGGGCTAGTAGTAGTAGTATAGTCTAACTAGGGAGGTAGCTATCTAAGGCTAATCTACTCAAGCAAACCTATCTAATGAGCAAACCCTACTAAACAACTTTAAACTAGGTAACCTAAGTACTTTTGGACCAAGGATTGATGGATAGTTCTAAGAAAGCAAGTAAAAGCCTTATGTAAAGCAAACTAGTTCATAACAATAAGCAAAAACAACTATTAAGCATAACAATAAGCAAATAACAAAAGCAGACTACTTTAACTTGCCAACCTATATTCAATGAGTAACTACCCTATGAAAGAAAGTAAGTAAACAAGCAAGCAAAGTTAGCTAACTAACCTATTAAAGAAAATAAACAAGCAAGCAAAGACAACTAACTAACCTATTAAAGCAAATAGACAACTAAGCAAAACAACTAGCTAACCTATTAAAACAAATAGACAACTAAGAAAAAGACAACTAACTACTCTAAGGCAACTTCTACTACAAATAATCAAATGAAAACTTCTCATTGAACAACTATCTAGTCTAAGAAACAAGTGGACTAGATTCTTAAATCAAAACTATTTCTAATTCATGAAAATGAAATCTATTTAACTGAAAGCAAGAAAAACTAACAACTAGTCTTGAACCTATAATAAGCAAGCTACTATCTAATCTATCAAAGCAAAGACTATCAACCCTACAACAACAATAAAACTATCTCCTAAGCTATGAAAGAAAGAAATCTATCTTCTACTCTATGAAAGAAAGAAATCTATCTTCTACTCTATGAAAGAAAGAAACTATTTTCTAATCTATGAAATTCAAATGAATTCTATACTAATATAAGCAAACTTATACTATACTAAATTCAATCATTAACTACAACTTGAAATTGCAACCTAAATCTAAGAAATAAATTGCATAACATAAACTAAACTATCTCTATCTTAACAATTCAAAATGTAATAAGGAAAATGCTTAAAACAGAAATTAAAACATGACATATAAAAAGTAAACTAATGAATACATTAACCAACAACTAGTTAAGCAAGATCTACATAACAATGCAATAAGCAATCTACAATTAAAAACTGAAACTAATCCTATCCATCCACCGAAGCCTTGTTTAAAGAAAGCATGAAATACAACTTTGTTCTACTCTGTTTTAACTTCTATTTTAAATTTGATTTTAAAAGCATAAATAAAATTCAATCTAACATCTAATTGCACACAAGGTTAGTGTATGAGTTTACAAACTCGTTCCTAATTACAAAATCAATGCATATTAACAAAAATCCCTCATACTAACCTGCAAAAGAGAATTAAAACAGTTAAACTACAACAACAAATTAAATAACAAAGAAATAAAGGAACAGTTCATGTACAGGAAATAAAAAGACAGCTAAACTATAAAATGCATAAACAACATAAAGAACAGTTACCAAACTATTGGTGCCCCCCCTAGCAAGTTGTGGTCACTTGTCAAATGCACACCACGAGCTTAGCAAAACAATTTCACCATTAAAACTTGAAAAACACAATCTTATACAATTCTGGCAATTGAAAAATGCAAAAACAGAGCCAAAATCGTTTGTGGCTCTAACACATGACTTCTTCTACTGCTTAAAAATTATCTGACCACCACGGTGGTATTTATAATGTTTACAGACCAAGTGGTTGACCACAGGAGGGTTGAACCACTTCTAAAATTGACAAATTTCATTAATGGTGCCCTAACTGCTGAAACAGAGCGAGCCAATAATCACCCACCATAACAACCCAAAATCAAGTTTTCAAGAGTTCAGTAGATGGAGGGGATAAGCACAAGCAAAACCCATGTCTCTGATTCACCCACCACTAGCCGCCAATACCATATCATGCAAATCACCCATCGTTTTTGTGCAGGATGAGGTGCTGGATGGAGTGTCGGATTGGGTACCGGATCGAGTGCTGGAAGGAGTGCCAGATTGAGTGTTGGATGTAGAAACGTGGTATGTTTTTGCCCTGTAACACTAGAAAAACGTGAATTAGACCTTTGCAATCATAAAACGTGATGAATTATACTCAATATTGACATCAAACACGAATCATACATACCTGGTGTAGATCATACCGTTTTAACACAAAATTCTTCAAAAAACTTCTCCAAAACATGAAAAACACATATGTACATTCGACAAAAGTGCCTAATAACTGTCATAAAATTGATCATATCTCGGGCCCAACATTACCCCCACACCTAAGATTTTTCAGGTCCCACTGCAAACAATAAGAAATTGCCCTTTATGACTAACTTGCGAAGGAGGGGGTGGATTAACTTTAGAAGCTTCTCCCTCTTGCCTAGGGGATTTTGAGTTAGGATTTTTGTGGTGTTTTAATTGCATCCAGAGACTATTATTGGTGGCAGTAATATCATCAGCCTAACGCTGTAGAGAATGCATCTTGGCTTGTAGGACAATGTTATCATGGCGTAAATGACAACTCAGTGTTTCATGCTCTCTAAGTTTGAACTAGAGGGTTGGGAGTTTTTGGAGGTTGTTGATGACATGTGAGGGATCCTTGAGATGTAGATTATACCCTCGATCCTTTAAACCATGCAAAACATCAATTTTACCTTTGCAAAATTAGTTCATAAGCGCAACAATTATGGCCTAGCGAACTTGTGAAAAATAGGTATCAAAGTGACACCTGTAACTACAAGAGAGTAAAACATGTGTAACAACTGAGAGAGGTTTTTGTTTTTGAATATGTCCTTGACAAAAATTTCTCTTGGTTTTCAAAAATGCACTTTCATTTGTTAGGAAAACACAAAAATAAAATATGACTAAAACAGGAAAAACAGAGTGTTTTATTTCCTGAAAAACTAGGTCGCTAATAGAATTGAATATATCCAAAACCATAATATATAGTTAGAAACTGAGAGAGGTTATCGTTTTTTAATATATCCTTGATAAAAATCTGTCTTTGGTTTCAAAAATTCCTTCCCTGTTCTTAGGAAAACACAAAAAGAAAATATGACTAAAACAGGAAAAAACAGAGTGTTTTATTTTCTGAAAGCATAGGCCTCTAAGATGATAGAATATATCCCAAACCATAAAGTATATTCAAAAACTAAGAAAGTTTATTGTGTTTTGGTATGTTGTGAACAAAAAAATCCTTGAGGTTTTAAAATTACTTTCGCATTTGTTCAGAATCCCAGCTTGAAGTTGGTTACTCAAAACTTGCAGAAGCGCAGCGTGCTCTTAGCAAAAGCGCAACGTGATCTTTGATAGGGATTTTGGAGGCCTTCCTAGAGGAATTTTGGGATGAAAGTGGTACGGGTGTAAATTTTATGATGTCTTCTACACAATGGAACCATCAAGCACTTCAAATTCCTTCTCCAACCCTATGAAAAACTGAGTTGAAGTCAAACTGTCCAAATGTGCAGAAACCCTCCTATAGTGATTGTATTTGGGGGATTTCTCTCAAACAATAACACATGTGCATAAAATGAAGGAGGTTTTTATTTCTTGGTCTATTATTGATAAAAACCTCTTTCACTTTTGTTAAATTAATCTTCTTGAATTCAAAAACCAATTTTTAAGTAGAACTTTGACCAAGACAATCATTTGAAAATTTATGACAAGGAACGATGACATGACCATGATGAAAATTTATGACCTTGGATGAGTGGAGGGAGTAGTATTGACACCTAGACACACCAATGACAATTTTACAACCAATATATATCAAATTTTATTTTGAAAATATAACAATTTAACCTAATAACCCTATCAATCACATGAAAGAGTAAATTTGATCACTGGTGACTGACATAACTGACAGATACTAACAAAAATCTTGGTTTGTACTGGTAGGCATGATGAACATGAGAATTTTTATTTCCCGTCATCAATATGTAACAATTCAAACAATTGATCCACTTTTCATAAGCTTGGAATACAGATGACAATAAGTATTTAGTGGTTGTAATCGCTCTGTATTTGTCACAAAGAGTAGTTAAGTATAAGCAGTCTTCTATAGCATAAACATAAAAAAAACACAGGAGATTATAACACACACAATGATGTCAACAATATGTAATTTATCATACCAATACAAACAACTGCTGATATAATATCCCAAGACTTTGTAAAAATATAGTACGACAAAATTTTGACAGAAATCCTACTTCCTCTTCTCATGGGTTTGCTATAAAAATGGGCAATGCTTAGCATTTTTATCTCAAGGGACTCCCCCCAAACCAAAGATATGGCACATCCTCGTGCCATGAATTAGAAATAGGCTTCGTGGTCTTTACTGTTTTTAGAGGGGGGTTAGCAATAGGCTTCTTGGTCTTCTTGCCTGATGAGGCTGCAGGGGTATCAACAAGTTTCTTGGACTTTTGGTCCGGTAAAGGAATAGCTTGAGCATAAGGGTTTGGGTGGAGTAATAGTCCCTAGATCAAGAGTCTTCGTGCTAGTCTTGATTTTAAGATGAGGGTTTGCAAATTGGTAAATGAACTCATCCCACGTTTTCTCCTGTTTTTCCAACTCGGCTAAGACAAGTAGTTTGATAAGGCCATGGTGAAATAGGTTGTTATGGGGATTGGTTACATCCTTCCTCACTTGGGAAGACATCTTCTCAAGACTCTTTAAGAAGTAAAAGGGAAAGTGACAATGGCTTATTGAACTGAAAGTGAGCTAATAATCAAAATTGGCAGGCTTTAAAGAAGGAATATCTACCTTCACATGTAATCAATCTGGTGATGACTATGAGAGGGTTTGATTAACTCTTCTTTTATCCACTCCTTGGAGTATACCTTAGCTCCATAGATGTTCTGAAACTTGGTTTTGAAAACCCTGTTATAACTTGCTCTTGGCAATTGGTGGTGTTTAAATCAACGGTCTCCAACTCTTGGGAGCTTTGTGGCTGAGGCAATTGATTCCTCAGAGGCCATTAACATAGTGAATATGAGTTGAGGTAGGATAAGAGTGTTCCATTGTTGTTGATTTTACCACCATGCTCACTCAATACACTTGCATAGAACATGTAATGTCAAACCTGCAATGAACAACCTGTAACAAAAATAAACCAATAGAGTGGTCTGTTAAGGACATATACAACAATTTATAGCACACATGAGTTTAGCACTTCAAAATAAAATGACTACTGATGTAATAAATTGTATCATGAAAATAATACAAAATTTTACAAAGATTTACTTCTTTAGGCAATGATCATTTGTCAACTCATGAACCCCTCCCCCTAGGACCCCCACACCTAAGTATTGTGACACCGCACAATCAAAAGTATAGGAAACCAGTCAATTCTCCTGATAGTCGAAGATTTACAGTTTGTAAAGTGTAAAGATAAATTTCATAGATTGGTCTGATGATATGGTTAGAAGATGGCCCCACCTATAGGATAAGAGATCCTATATATAGATAAGAAGAGGTAGGCAAGAGAGTTTCAAGATAGTCTCAGAGTTATTTCCCAATGGCAAGTTTATGGAGTTCATTAACCTTAGCTTAAACATACATACTTCATGTCAGCTTTGTCTACAAGTAATGTCGTACATCAGGACAAGTTTAAATTTATTATTTATTTTTTTGTCAGATTATCATCCTCGCTAGGTAGAATGCCCCGCTACCAACAAGACTATTTGGTACTCCAGTGGGTTTACCTAGTCATACCACAGGATGGTACCCGCTGCCAGTAGACCTGTTCAGTATCCCGACGGGCTATCCTCTTACACCCTCAGAGACTGTCCCTCCATCTTTTAAGATTTTAGTATAAGATTTCTTTATGCAAGAAGATGGGGGGGACAGCTCTGAAAACAAATTTTTTCTTTCTTTTTATTAGGATGGTATTTATGTTAGAGGATGACTTTCCGTTATATATATTCCTTAGTGATTGTCCTGATGTAAAGGGTACTTAAGCAGATGTGGCCTATCTAAATATATGATATAATCAAGCTATTTAGTGTGTAGTGGATGGTACCATTGAGAAAGAACAGAAAGGTATCTCTAGGCTCAACTCAATTTCTTCTTTTGTAAGTTATTGTGATGTTTCCATGACTAACCGCTAATCAGACCTCCTTGTTACTCTTTAATAAATATACTTTACTCACTTACTCAGGTTTCTTGGAGAAACTGTACAAGAGACCTCTAAGCTTGATGGTTATGGTGTCACTTCCTTATATAGTGTTGAAGGTTCAAGAACAACTGCTATTTAAGAAGCCTTGAGAAAAATAAGATGAAAGTCTTTGCAAAAACATGGCTAATTACAACAACTCATTATTCATTTGATGCTTAGCAGACAACAGGGTTCAAGTGTAACAATGTTTTGAAGAAAAATCCTTCTTTTATATTTCCTTGAACTATCTACTCCTGGTGAGATAAATACCTACAGAGATCTCTAAA
>SNQJ01S0145445.1:10999-21153 GCA_010110895.2 Picea sitchensis | reverse complement strand
GCTTCCCTAGGAGTAAGCCTAGAAGGAAGAGGTTCCAATCAAGGTGACAGTGTGGACTGAGAACCTAGACATTGTGTCTCCGAGGACACACTAAGTGAGTTGGACTTAGCTCACGTTAGCAAGTGTGTATTAGGACGACAACACATCCAAAGCCTCCAATAATTTTCGGTTATCATTTCTATCTTTCTCATTCACTTTAAAGCAATTTTCTGTTCTGAAATAGTCATTTAAAATCAAATTTTCTGTTCAGATTTTTACTCTAAAAATTTCAGTTTTATACACTAACTAAAATTAATAAGTTTTTAAGTGTTTTGCAACATTTTCCCGCAAGCTTTGCTTGTTGTTTTGTGCAGATTCTTGCCAGGTTAAGGGGAGGTGCTGCCCATTTTGGGCCTCAAACACTCAAAGAAAGTCTCCTAAAGCTTGGGTACCGAACCCCCTTATTTCTATCTTCTTCTAAGACATTGTAAGCAGCCCAAGAGAGTCTCTTGGGCTTGCATTCTCTTTACTAAAGTTAAAAATTTGATATTGTAAATTAGTTTAGTATTGCTCACACCTTGCAAAGTGATTGGCTATGCCAATCCATGCAATAACGTGAATGCTAGATTAGTTTTTAATTTTTTGTTTTGCATTTTATTGTTGCCCCACTTCTCCCATAAAGAGAAGGTTGTGTGGCTAGTTTAGCTATTTCCTTTTAAGTTATTCTTTTACATTTCACCCACCTTGGCACAAAATCTGTAGGTTTGTCCTCCTCCTTGTGCCATTGTTGTGAGGTTGTAAAGTTATTTATATTTTTGCCCACCTTTGTCCTTAAGGCAAAGTTGTATGACTAGGCAATTGTTTTATTTCATTTCAAGTTATTTAGTTTATCAATTTTCGCCCACACCTTGCATTGTGTTTGGCTCTGCCAACCTTGCAATATCGTGAGGCTAGTGTAAATTGTTTATTTTGGAAAGTAATCAAACTTGTGCCTCGCCTTCGGCCCCGTATTCCCTCCCCTTGCCACTTCGGTGGATCTTGGGTAACTAAGAAAGGGAAAAAGGACTGTGTGGCTAGTCTAATTAGGCACTCAACCCACTCATTGTTTCAACCACGAAAATAGGGTGACTTGGGAGGCTACAAGGGGTTGAAGTCGGGGACGGCTTCATGGCACCACGTGTCCTCCTTGCTTGAGCGCCCACACATTCTGGATCTGACCTGTGGAGCTAGGGAAAGACCTTGCTTGTCCTTCTTCTTGAGCACCCAACATTTCCTCTTGGTTGAAGGGATAGGGATTTGAGGTAGTCACATAGTCTATGCTTGTATCTCTCACACTTTAATTCCCCCTAATTCAAGAGACTTAAAATTTATTAAAATTAACCTACACACTACATTCACAACACTTGCACTTTCAAATTCTGTTATCTTTCTTTCCAAGTTGTGCAATTTTATCTTCAAGCAATTTACTTTCCACGCGTTTTAACTTTCCAAGCATTTTCAATTTCAAGCTATTTCTTTCATTGTGAATATTTACATGTATTGATGCATCATTGTTTATTGGGTTGATGTTATTCTTTATTCATTTGGATATAGTTATCTAAAGCTAAAAAACGTTTCATTGTTTAATTCATTGTGTATATATTTCCTGTTGTATTTCATTTTGTAGATATATGTTGTAATTGTGTAAGTAAACTTTGGGTATATTTTAGGCACTGGTCTCTTTATTGTATTGTAAAGAAAAAGGTTTGCTTGTCACTTGAAAGTTGCATTTGCATTGTTTGCTTGTCATTGGGTTGGGCATCCTTAAATAAAAACCAAATGAACTCCTATATCATTAATTCAACCTTAACATAGTTAAATAGGGTCTACCCCGCTTGGCTTCTAGGAGTGAGCCTAGAAGGAAGAAGTCCATATCGAGGTGACAGTGGGTTTGGACTTAGGCTTGTGCCTCCAAGTGGGTTGGAGACTTCTCTACGTTAGTAGGTGTGTATAAGGACGGCAACACTGTGTTTAGGAGTTTTTTCTTTTTTTCTGTTCAAGAATAATTTTTATGAATGGTGCAATCTTGTCCTTATTGACGAGTCAGCTAGAATCCTTGCTACATCATTTAAGGAATCACATCTAAAATTTCGATATATCTTTTGTTTTGAAACTATGAATCATTCCTATGACAGTCTGTATTTGAAAACTTCTGCAGTTTTCTTCTCTTGGATCTTTGGATGAGAAGTGGATGACAGAGTTAGCTTCATCAATGTGCTCAGGATCTACTTTGGATAAGCAGCCTTTAGGTTCTGGAAGTGTGCAAATAATTTGGCCTACAGTTGAAGATGTTCGATGCTCAATTGAGGTAAATTGCTTCTCCAATGCTCACCCTCCACTGAATTTCCTTCTCTATGTGATATTTAATTTAATTTAAGTTAAATATTAAAGTCTGTTGGTGGCAATAGATGGCCAATGGGACCATAAGTACACAGATGAGTAAGCATTGGGATTGCCAATGCATCTCTGTGAGAACTACAAAAGAGAGAAAAGATATATACCTTTCATAAGTTTCAGCATTTGTAACTTAACTACAAATGGATGTGCACCTTGGAACATTGACATGTCCAAACTTGCATAGATGCACTTGCATTGCAATGGGTGATGTTTTCCATGCTTAAGCATGTGCAAGGTGAAATGTATGATTTTTTGCTCGGTGTTGGCTAGAAAATAAAAATATGATAGGAGGGTACTACCAAATAGAAGTCACAGCATGCTTTGCAAGATTTCAATTTAAGAATAAATAACCAGTCATGGAATCTAGTTTTGTAGGTGGTTTGTTTCTTTTGCTTAGTCTTAGTGGATTTGCTTGATTCTAAGAAGGTATTATAGATTTTATGTTGAATAGATGTATTTTTATAAAATTCCCTGATTGTATATGCTTGTTAACAGTTTTAATCATTTTACGAGATACAAAAGACATTGAATCTTCTGTCTTTTATCAAGGACTTTCTTAAACCTGTTATACTATTAAGTCATCTAATGTCTGCTACCATCATCTAAATACCGATGAACTATAGTGGTTATTTATTATTTAACCGTATATTTTCGATTGTCAAGCCAGCCTATTGCATACAGCTGTGAACAAGTATAATGATTTGCTACAGAATTTACACTAAAGCCCAGCCTACATAGAAAACATCAGGCAAGATGTCAAAAGCTAAAAGAATAAGTGTATGTACAGTCGTGTGTGCAGATGTTTGTGCCTCTGTGTGTGTGGGCGCATACCTATATATATATTATCTACACGCAATGTTATATATGCAAACATGTGTAGATAGTAGATACACACCTGCAACCTTGCTTGTTCATTTACATATACTAAAACTGTTTAGAATGCACATCAGCCTATGCAGACTCTTGCATCTTAAAGAAGTATTAAAATAAATTAAATCCATATAGCTCCAGGTTGAAGTATCATTGAAACAATATTTGAATAATTACAAGTAATTTGACAATTCTATTGAAAAAAATAGTATTAACAATACTACATGATGAAATGAATTTATATTCATGTCCATGAGTGATCAAAATAGGTCAATGGGATGGGGAAGAATAACATTTAACAAAAGCAATAAAGAGTGCCTAGAGCATCTCCAAAGCAGTCTAAAGTCTTAGATTTAATGAAAGGAAGAAAGAGTAGAAATGAGATAGAAAAGGGGGGAACCCAAAAGGGTAACTCTAGAAAGTGAAATAGATAGTATGCTAGAGGAAGAAGACATCCCAATAACAAATTTGTCCCTGAAAGGTCCTTGAGAAAGAAGGAAGGAGTATGTGTAATGTCCCCCACCTCTTGATGAAGAGGTCCGGAGAGACTCAGTAGTCTAGCTATCCCCACTAGACTATAGTCTTAGGCATCTTGGGGACAAAGTCAACCATAAGACACTTCCTAAACATAACGTTCTATTTCTGAGTTGACTTTGTGTGAAAAAGGGTAACTCAATGAAAGAAAAGAAAAGGGAGTTAAAGTTAAGAGTTAACCCTAGGGGTTAACTAACTCAACAGATGAATAGATTGGAGCTATAAAAGAAAGGGCAGGGTGCACTTTTAAGGCATTCTGGATTATTATCTTATTTTGCATTGGAGCTCTTGAGCACAAGCAATTTTGAGGGTTTTGAGTCTAAAACCCTAGAGATCAACTCGGTGGTGAAAGATTCCACCTTCCTTGATCTTTGAGGTGAAATAATCCTCCCACACCATTCTACAGTGTTGCAGGGGTTTGATCTAGTGGCAAAAGCAAGCTAGTGTGCAACCTAGGGGGTTTCCAGCTAGGGGGCACACCACCTTGAGGAGTTTGGCTCGATCCGAAGAAAGGAGGGGGTTTCTTGGCAAAGGAGCATCTAAGTTTTCTTCGTATGGTCCCTAGCATCATTTCTAGCCTATTCTAGAGGAAGTTATCCTAGCAGTTTATTTTCTGGTTTTCATTGTTTACTGGCCTGGATCTTCATAGATTATCTTGAGATTTCACCAGCTTGTTCGTATTGGTCCGATCTATTATTATGGAGATTTTGGTGGCAGTTGGAGGCTCCTAGAGGGGAGAACGAAATCTTGTTGATTCAGTCAAACCAGGAGGGCACAAACCATTAGAGGGTTTGCTCAGTTGGAGCAGAACTTCTCCATTCAGTTGGAAACTTGACCAGGAGGATTCTACTAGCCCGATCTACATTCCGAGAAAGTTTGGAGGCATTTGGAGCACATAAATAGGAGGGCCGAAACTTGAGGGTTCATCAGCAGCTAGAGCAGTGCGCAACTCAGCTAGTTGGAGGGGTTCTACAGTATATTGACCAGGTTCTCTTATCTTCAGTCTTATCTTGCATGTTGTGAGCCTTTGGAGGCTTGGATCTTCTTCTTAGATAACCTTTGGGAGGCTATTATGATTGTATTGCTTATTATTGTATCAACTGGCAACCCATCTTTGATATTATTGGGGTTTTCTTCTAGATCTGCAGATCTCTTGTTCAAAGGATCTTCCTACTATCTAAATAAAGGTCAAGTCTGACATTATTGGTCCTATAYTGGTGTTCTTTGTGTATCTTGTCTTGTTTATGATTAKATGCTTTAGATCTACTATTCCATTGCTTAAAGTAAACCCTAATGCATGAGTAAACCTGCAAATACATAAGCAAACATAACAAACAGTAAGCAGTTAGTGTTCCAAGCAAAAAAATTTGGCTTGGGAACATTACAGTATGGAGGCCAAGGAAAAGCAATAACCTAGACAACATTATAGTCAAAAGAGGAGTGACCATCATCCACCACTACAAATGTGCCAATGTTGAGCCTAATAATGGTGTTTGGAGAGTGGCTAGTGTTGAGAGGACTTGGTTGTACTATCCTAGGGGGAAGAAGTTTGGAACACTTACTGTACTTCAAACATCCAAGGTCGATGAATCCCTCCAGAAGAGAAGAATCTTGGTGATGGGCATCTGTTTATGACCTTTGTGTTGAGAATGAGGAAATGCGGTGGTCCCTCTACACCGAGGGTAGAGAGTAGTGGGAGGAGGTGTCCTTGTGGTCTCCCGTGCAAGGGGACACCATCTCATTGATCTATTAATGGATGTGCCAATAACACCCTTATCAACTGAATAGTTAATGCCTATAGTGGCGAAGAGGGGCTTAAAGTAGGAGATAATCAACCGAGAAGGCCTTGCAGGTCTTTGCAGGTCTTTGATATATTGTTACAAATTCTGTTCAATTATGATGCAAAGATCTTTAGAAAGATGTTGATGATATATCTGAAATTAGTTGGCAACAAGATAGGTGCAATTGGTGGTTTTGTTTTGAGAGATCAACCATTTCAAGATGAGGGCAAGGAGTTGATGTTCAACTCTACTCGAGAGTTGATCATGGATCCATGTGTATTTTGTTCCTGGCTTAAGGATATATTTGATGTGTTATGGAATGAAAACTTTAAGGTAGTGACAAACATGATTTATCATTTGTGTTTTGTTGTCTTTGTTGATGGGTTGTCTTTTAGGTCTTTTAGTCAATTTATAATTATGTTTCTGATATATCTATATGAAAAATGATCAAAATGATCATGCTTCATGTTTAATTTGCTGAATCATTTTCATTTGTTCTTGCATACTATTAACTTTCTACCCTATTGCTTAAATTCTTAGTTCAGCCTTAGTTTCAAGTCAACATCTTGCCGGCACATTTTCTAGTGGTACATCATTTCTACTGTAGTTGCCATGACTCCACTTCTGAGACTTTATCTGGATATGCATGACCTCATTTTCCCGTATTTTTCTACTTTGGGATATAGATGTTTGATCTATTACTTTCAGAGAATGTAACAGGCTGGTAATTTACATTGTCTAAATTTTTAAACATTTGGAAAGCAATATAATTTTGTTGTTTCTTTTCTTTCGTGATACTTTATTCTTATTTTTTTCATGACTGCAGTTCTTTAAATTCAGTACCTGGTAGTTCTTTAGAACATGCCATTGGATTAGATTCTTCTTGTGTAATATCCTATTTGTGAACCATTGAATGTTCTTTGTTGTTAAGTTGTATTTTTCCCCTACATAATGTATTCGTTTATTATTCATTTGCTTGATGCTTGTTGAATTTTTCCTCAAGTTCTCTATCTTCCTTTTTTTCTTACTTTCCACTCCATTCATATCAGCTTTCTCACTTTTTCCAAATTTGCATGCTTATCTTGCCTTCAACATCAATAGATTTAAGTTTTAGATCCTTATTTTGCAATTTGTGTGAGTAGTTTAGTGCTTTTATTTTCTTCTTGTATCTAAATTGTGATTATTGCTATGCATAGGGTTATGCTGCTGGTAATGCAATTCCTAGCCCCCAAAAGAATGTGGAAAAGGAATTTTTGAAGAAATACTGGGCTCGATGGCAAGCAAATCACACAGGCCGATGGTATGTTAATTTTTCATTCTTCTCGACTTAAGTGCCACTATGTTAAAACAAAGTTAATGTCCGAATCATCATTGACAGGAATTGATGAGACTTAGTCAAATATGTATTATATTTGTACATCTCATCTTAGCTGAACTACCGTTAGTAAATCTCACCCAACTCTTCATAGGAGACTTAATCACAAAATGATATTTCACCTAAATCTTTAGAAAATATTCCCCATACATGAATTTTGCGCTTATATATATATATATATATATAGTGTACAAATTATGTCTTTAGTTGCGAAATTATTTTCCAGCAGTTTGCTTCTTATGTGTGTGTTTCATTTGTTGTTACTTGTGCACATATCAATTGGTATCAAAGCTTTCTATTAGGCCCTGAAAATTCTGCAATTTTAAATCTCGCGTTGTTGTCCAGAATTCCGCTTTGAACTTTGCACCTCTAATTTTCCTACAACCGCCATCAATCCTTGCCAATAGCTTTTGCACCAGTATTTGAGTGATAAGCATGTGGGGGACTTCTAGAAATTGTTTCTGGGTCGTCAACATGCCACTACACTTTGATTGCATGAATCTTTTCTAGGTTGCAGAAATTTTTTTCCTCAAGAAAAAATGGGTTTTCTGTTTGGGTTTACTCTCCTCTACATCCCACCCTGTATCTCCATTGATTCAACCATGGAATTTCTGCTGTCTTGGTCATCTCACGTCAAGGCTTCTTCTTTGAATTTACATTCTCTAGTTCTGTTTAAGTTATTTTCAATCCTCATCTGATATTCCCACTGTGAATTTTTGTCAATTGTTAGAGTGACTCACAGACAATGATGCCTTCCTCACACTTTTGGAAGTACCTAATGTGCCATATCTTCTTATCTCTCAAGCTTTCTATCCATTTTCACAATTTTTTCTTGTTGGTGCTAAAAATTTCATGCAGCTACTGAATCAATAGATTTTGTGTCAAAATTCTTTACGATTCTTCCATAGATCAGTGCAGTCACTGCTACTTTTTTGACATATTTCTGGTTCTGGAAACTCAAGATTTCTAGATAAGCAATAGAATTCTTGTTGAAATCTGACTGCCTTCCATTTGAAATATTTCAGAACTTGTGGAATTTTTGGCATTTATGAATTTTGCCGGAAAATTGCTGGAACTAGCAGAAGCTTTTTCTCTACTACTTTGTTGTTGATCATTTTTCAGCTTCAAGAACTCGCCTTCATGGCTTCCTGTTGTACTCTAAAGGAAACTGAATCCTTGTAGGATTAATCTCATTCAATTCCTGGCTGAGTAGCAGCAAGAGCAGAAAAGACAATACAACTTACAGAGAAAAGGTGCCACCAAAACAAATTTTAAGCAAAAACGATGCACAACATGATTGCATGCTCCAACAGTTACTGGGGCAGCAACAAGAGGTTAGCTTCTTTGACATTTTCTATCTCTTCTGCAAGAATGTCCACATCTCTTGCACCTGTCCATGCCCAACATCATGCTCCAACATCTTCTATCCTATCTGATTCTACTCCTTCAAAGGTAAGCAAGCATGAAGAAACTCTCGAGCAAAGGCAAACTCAACTGCACATTGTTCTTGTGCCTACAATATTACAAGAAGGTACTCCATTGATAGTTTCTCAAGTTGCCTAGACACCTGAGACACATTAGGCTATTTAATCTCAACCACATGGTGAGACTACAGGATTGGCGACTTATTAAGTTGTATCTACACCATCCTGTGAGGTCATCTTGCCTTCAATGGACATCTCTGCTTTCATCCGTTCAGAGTTTTTCTTTTATTCTTCTACTTCCTCTGGCAATTTTCTGTACACTTCAAGATAATTTCAGACTTAACTAGGGAGGAGGATTTAGTGTAACGACTAATGCTCCAAATCCTTGTACTTCTTTAGATAAGGATTCACTCAACTCTTTGCTCCCATGCGCCTCAACAATGAAGCAGATTGAGTTACACCATATAGAGTACAACACTACTATTGATGTTCCTCCTGTAATCTTTCTTCAATGGCAACATTATCTTTTACTGTTACATCAATGCTTCCCCTTCCCAACTTTCATCAAGCTTCTATTGGTTTTGTTCTTAAGCAGGGAGGGCATCCATAGTTTTTTTTCCTTGAACCTCTTCCATTTGACATAGTGTTTTTCTATTGGTTCAGAGTCCAGACACTCCACTTTCAACAGGAACACAAGTTCATACAAAAACCCCATATACACAAAGCCGAAGGGCTATTCATTCTTGACTGGAAAGGGTGTACCATCAACAAACATTGAGGACAATTTCCTCTAAGCAAAGATAAAATGATGAGCCTCAGTCAAAGATGAATTATATTTGTATTTTAGATTTGTACATCTCACCTATCTCAACTATTGGTATGAAGAATCAGGTGAGATATATTTTTCTTGGACGTAGCATGATTTGAAAGGGGCACCCCTAGAGTCGAGTTTACACAAAATTGAGTTGATTCCAAGAGAATGAGTAGTAAGAAGACGTCTTGATATTCAGGAGTTGGTGGCTTGGGGTTTATTTTCAAAACACAAGTTGGTGGGTATCCAGTGAAAGGAGATGTCCCAAGAAAGATGGTAGACTCAAAATTTATATTGACTTTATAAGGTGAAATGTTGTGAATTGTGATTATAAAGGATCCACTTCCCAAGCCATTTACAAGTTCAATCTGTAATGTCCCCATTTTTGGATATTTCTATGTTACAGAGTGGGATGCCTGCCAGAGTAGTCAGATGGGGGTGATAGTGAGTTCAGGAGGTATTGAGGGGTTTACTGGGCCCTACTTGCATCATTCATCTTATTTCATCATCAGGATCCATTCTGCACAACTTGTCTTTGGTTTCGTTGCATTCCGACGATTTCCGTAATTTTGAGTTATTATGGAGCATATTTTAATTAAATTCACTGAGGTCATTTTGGGCATAATACTTGAAGAAACCTCTTAGTGTAATAGCTCATTGGAATCGAGAGGAAGAGCACTACATGATAAAATGATGAGAAGTGACTTTCAGTGATCGGACAATCCACAAGGACAAACAAATAATATTTTAGAGGAAAAAAAGGTTAATTAATTAATAAAGTGATTTTATGAAGGAATATTAAAAGTAAAGTAAAAGTCACTTGGAGAGAAAAGATGAACATGGGTATAAATGAGAGATAGGGGCTTCTATTCTCTCATTATGTTGATTGCTATTTTGATGTCTGGCTTCTTAGCTAAAGAGCCCATGGTACTTGGGGGTTTTGA
>SNQJ01S0145444.1:3289-14033 GCA_010110895.2 Picea sitchensis | reverse complement strand
GAACATATTATAGAAAAATATTTTATTTCCATGTCACCAAGACAAGAAGATAGTGTGTGGTTATCAAATTCTCTTTCCAAAAACATATTATGATTCAGGTGGATATCGGTGGCCACCCACCTATTCCACTGGCTCAAAGCACAGTTTTCCATTTTGACAGTTTTTATACACTTTTTCGAGTCCTAAACTCCTAGGGTTGTTTTGAGGCCTTAAACAATGTTTTTTGGGCATGGAAACACCCATATGATAATTGAATTCATAGCCTGTCTCAACTGGAATGTGTAATCCTCAGCTATACCTTTCCATCGGGCTATCGAGTGCATCAAACAAAGATCGTATGAAAAAGTTACAACCCCGGGAAGTTGGTGTACCAACTAACCCCACTAGGGCCCACAAGCCTTTTGGCATTTCATATCCTAGGGTTAGGTTTTTTTGTTTTTAGGGTTTTCTCATTACTTCTTTATGATAAAAAGGCATGTCCGCCTCATTGTAATGTGCTCATGTCCACCTCATTGTAATGTGCTCTAGAGAATGTACATAGCCGTCACATCTTTTCTCATAGATAAGCTACCACCATTTGAGTGAGTTTGTTTCATTCTGCATTTTTATAGTTCAACACATTTCATTTATTAATATAAGTCAAGTTTCAATATATCCCTGTGTTTTGTTATAACTATGTACCTCATTTCGTTCCATTTATAAATTTGGATCATATTCTTCCATAGAACATGGCAATCAAACTACAATTAAGAGGCTTACACAAGGGAAAAAATAGTAAGGCATGGAATGTTTTGTAAGAAGCAGTAAGGAAGGCACTTGAATGAGAGGTTTCAAAAATCCCCACAAGGGAATTGCGCATTTTGAGCACATTCTCTTGTAATTATCCCTTTAAGTTGGAAGAAGCATAAAAACAATTAAGAAGTTGTGTGAAGCAAAGATTGCAAGTTTGATGAATGATGGAGGTGGTTCTTTTGATAAATAAAATGTAAGCACAAAATAATATCCTAAGCATCTTCTTTGTCCTACAAATCAGATGGTGTATTCCTTGTAGCATTTGGCATTTATAATTTGCATCATGATGTCATTGTTGCTTTCAACTCCGAGTGTGATCCAAAATATTTCCTTCTTTTTTTGCAATAACTTGAACATGTCTCCCCTGGTTATGTGTTATACTATAGATTGCATGTTGCATAGGTATGAGAGTGCCCTGGAAAATATTTCTACAAAAAGAGATTCTTATTTTTAGGAGTACTTGTAGCTCATGAAGAGAAATCCAAAACCTTTTTTCCTCAGCCTTGAAATTTTCAAAGATTGCAGGAAGAGGCCTTATTTTGGAGGCCTGGAGTCTTCATCTATTCAATGATGAAATCTTTAAGAATTCTTCTACAACATATTCTGGCACTTGTTCTTTGAAAAAATAGCTCTAAGGTCGTTTCATGCTGGCGGTCTATGGAAAAAAATGTTAACAATGGATGGAATTATAACGCTGACAATTGATGAAGTTTCAAGTTTATCCAGTGAACTTTGTAAAGAGTTCTAAGATCTAGGAAAGCTAGGCAAAGGCTACAAAAATTGCATTGAATTATTGAAATGATGTTGAAATTGCCATTAACAGTTAGAGAATGGGTGGAGGCTTTGAGGATTGGATTTTTATATGACATGGGGGAATCAATACAATCTTAGGTTAAACTTGTAGTGATTAAATGTGCAAATTCACTCGTATTGGAGTATGAAGAAGGTGGAGAAGGTAGGAAAATATTCAGCATATTATTTGGTTGTACAATGATGTTTGCTTCTTGAAACCAAGCTCCAAATGGATGTTCAAGCAAAGGAAAACGTAGATGGTGACATATTTTGAAAACCCAACAGTAATTTTAGTAGAACGAGTTCTTCCATGATTGGGTATGAATCTTTTGCTCATTTTCTTACCTATACAATAGACTTTATATTTTTATTACTACTAATATTTTAAACATAAATAATAAAATAGGTTTTATTCTAAAGTGTTGCAATATGATTTTGCTACATCTTGTCATCCTTCAACCTAACTTCAATTTTCATTTTGAAATTCAATGAGTGTGTACTTTCCTATTTGTTATTCTTGCTCCTTAATATCTATGTTTTTCCCATGATAAAACTTTATACCACTAAAATGTGATATTATACACTCTTTGATGGTTGTTTCTAAGCCAACATCCTACTTGTTTTGAGTTTTGCAACCTCTGTGTACAAAATAATATTATATAGGGACCTTGCCTGATAACCTAGGTTGTTTTTCTTGCTTCTATGGAGCTTATCTCATACAAACTGATAAGGTAATATTTGATGATACAGAAAGTTTGACAACTAATGGTTAACTAGTTAAGGGCCATTTTATTAAGTTCCCTACCCCCTATTTCTAAAACTTAATTATTGTGCTAGTCATACAACTATATAATGGTGAACCAAGTATCTTTAATTATGATGGGGTTTTTTAATCCTAGTGACAAGTCAGACAAAATATTGATGGCATGTCCCTATACATATAAATCATCTATCACACATAGACATACATAAATAAAGAATGGTAGATATAGAGAGGACATTCTTATTTTAGTCCCTTTATATATTTGCTCCAAGATTTGATCACACAATAGATTCTTTAATTTTGTATAATGAACATGGTTCAAATATCCAATTATCTACAACTTATAGGTTGAAAGATCATGAGGAGATGATTAATCTATCTATATAAATTAATTCATTCCTTTTAAATATCATGCAAAATATGATTAATCTATCTATATAAATCAATTCATTCCTTTTAAAGATCATGCAAAGCTAATTTTGATTGGCATGGAGAATGGATTATATATAAAAACAAAGATGAGGAAGGATGTGTGACTATGAATTAGAGAAAAAATAACCCCTTTAATCTAAAATATTTTGAAGGATAATAAATAAAGATACAAAATAAAACCAATACATATCATGTGACGATCACATGTAGCTATTTTGTTTTGCTTATGCTTCTCAATTTTCTTGACCACTACTCATAGGTGCCTTGTTAAGATTTATGATTCTCAATATTCTAGATTTCAACCAAATATTGTAGGGATAATCACATAGAGACTACAAGGATCAAAATCCATGTTAGTGCATGAAATCCATGAAAGTGCATGGGGAGAACAATCAAGAAAATTGCATACTAGAAAAAAAATGCATTGTAAATTAACCTTTGGTTCGTTGGATCCATTTCCCCATCACAAAGTTCTATTTGTTTTTCATTTCACACTCCATCATCAACTAAAATGTAAGAATTCAAAGTCTGACACCAAGAATGTTTGAAAACTTCCAACACCACTCACTTTTAGTGTCTTTTTCTTATATATTTCTCATTCCTTGTTTCATCCTATGATACCCATTTCCATTCCAAACAAAAATATCTTAAAGTAAAAAACAAAAACAAAAATAGAACCACCCACAAATGATGACACCTCAAAATAAAATAAAAAACATTCACTTGCACATAACCAGAAAAAAAATGTCATTAATCAACTCAAACAACATGAACATGACATAAACAAACTAATGAAAAAATCAAATCACATGGTCACACTAAATCAGAATATAAAAAAAAATGGATCCTGAAATGGAGATGAGCCACAATAGCAATAGGGAGTAACAACCTAGAGTTGAATAAAAGAGAATAGATGGATGAATAAAATAAAAAATAGTCTTTTCTCTTCTCTATCAACATCTCACCCAAGCAACACCCATTCCAATGCCTTCCATTTCATTCAAACTTGTTTACTGGTTAGGTCCCTTTATCCCGTTCCCCTTTTTCATTTTGATGTTTAGTTCAACAACTATATTTGGTATAGATGGCTCATAAATATTAATATCAAATATGCCTTGCATTATATTTACATGTTGATTATAAATCTGAATATCTACATTGTGATTATTTGAACAATCATAAAAGAGTTTACATCATAAAAGTTTTAGGGAGGCATGTTGATGGGGATGGATGTGTTAATGATGGCCACTTGTTATAAGGGTTTATTGGTCATTTAATTTTTAGAAGGGTTTGAGTGGTGGTGCAAAGGTTAGTTGGGGCATAGCATTGCTATGCAAATGTGTCCAAGGTTACACAAGGTGTAGAGCCTTTGTGCATGCAGATATCCCATGCGTGTGAGGGAAGGTATTTATCTTTTATAAGTTGGTTTTCCTCCATTATTAAAGGGACTTAACACATCTCTAGTGTAATGTCCCCAAGGCCGAGCTATTATCGGACTAATCGGTAGGTGCAAACACTAAGAGATCTCCCTAGATCCACCTAGATCTAGAGAAAAATAGGACAGGACATGACTATTTCCCTAAGTTGTAATCATTGAATCTGCCAATAGAGAGGATTAAGTGACATACCTTTATATCGCTTCCATAGGTATATGTTGCTCCCGCTTTTCTCTGGTTCTCTTGTAAGGTCAAGTCCAAGACAACACAAACCAACCAAAGTGAAGATAGAAAAATGTATTCAACGTCAACTTATGCATATGATCAAGGAATTACACAATAAAGTAAGAGTGACTTTATGGGAAAGGGACATGTTGTTGTATCATATTAATTGAAAGTAGAAGATACAACCGGATTGCCTTGATGTCGCAAGCTTCCTTTCAGTGACCCTTGGTTCCAACATACACACTTTCTCTGTACTTGAATGAAGAAGATCCAATTCCTCTTGATAGACCAACTAGAGTCTCCAAGCCTCTGTCCAAGAAGGGTTCTTCACACAATTCTTTCAGCAATTATTCATTCAATCTTGCTTAACCTTTTCCATGAGAAACCTTTAAATATATAGGAGAAGGAGATATGGTTACATGGATGAGGATGATCCCATCAAATCTGAGAAGTCAGTAAAATGACAACCATACGAATGCCAACTCATTTTCTAGAAGATTCCCTTCTAGAACCCTCGAGACCTCTTCTCTTTTCCAAACTTGAAAACAGGTTCGCACCCTATGTATGGAGAAAAATGCGAGAAGTTCGCACCCTAGGTGTAGGTGGCCTACGAGAATGAGTGATTCTCGCACCCTAGGTCATATGCATCATGCGAACTCACTTTGAAAATATGTTTTCTGGAAGGAGACAAGGTCCACTTTTCTCAGGCAAAATGTCCTTGTTGGGAGCCTGAATACACCATTGTTAAGACATCACCAGACTGACCAAAATCATGTGTAAAAAAATGCCCCCCAAAGTATGAGGCCAGAATTTGTGACAGTCGAAATACTTTGTAAACTGCGTGTGTGTGTCAGAAACCAGGAGTGCACCTAATCGGAAACCTGCAAACAACCAAGCACCTGTAGAATATAATACCAGTTCTGAGGTAGGCATTCCCATACTCAGATCACAAACGGATGACATCATGAATGTGGGTCATGGCCACCAATCATACGCCGTGGATCCATGCCGTAAAAAATATTACATAGCCACCAGGAATACACTGTGGATCTATGAGAGAAGACTCAAATTAGGACGACATAGCCACGTGACATACAAAGTGGATCTGTGTCGATGCAAATCATACATACTCCATCGCAGCCTGGATAAAAAAAGATGAAATACAGGGTCTTCAATCCCATCACCTGAAAGTATGAATCTATCCATGTGATTACATGTGTCGAAGTCGAACATGGTAGAAACCACTTGATTACCGGTCAGTGATGAAACCATTAACAAGTGAGATGGAAATCACCATTAGTGCCAATGACTCCCAAGGTACACTAGTACAATCCAATGAATGTGAATAAATGAGTTGAGGTCGAACATTCAACGAAATCTCCCGATCAGGGGTCAATGATGAAAACCCATTGTCGAAAGCGAGAGAACCTGTCGTTGAAGCATGCAAGTTCCAANACTAAATAATTTCTAAGTCTTGTTTCCAGATAATGAGTTGGAGTCGACGGGACAAGACACGTCACAGGAGGGCCTTGATGTATCCCCCATCAATGACACGAAATGAGTAACAAATTTTGAAGGTGAAACATAGTATGAATATAGACGACAATGGAAACAGGGAAGGCCGACTTGGTAAGAATGGACAACTGTAGATGGCCGACTCAAATAAAGGTTTCAGATGAACTTCTCTTGAACATATGAATGACACGACCACGGATTTGGAAGCACTGACTCAGAGACGACTCAGGATATGACCTTGTAACAAGTCGAATGAGAGACAAATGGATTTCCCAAACCGGCTTCCAAAATAATGAATAGGGGGTGTCATGTTCAAGAGCGACACTTACCGCCAATAAAATGAATACGAAAACACATCCCTTTCCCAAATCTTCCCCCACCATTGCTGGCGAGTACCTTTTTATTTTTACGCAAGCTTGAGGAGGATAACATATGATTGTTGATGTAAGCTCATCCTTTGGACGATTCCCTCGGAGTATGTTTAACGAACCCTAGGAAGGAGTGGTTCGGTCCCATTACGGTTCTTTCAATGTTTGTTTAACGAGTAAAAAGATAGAAAACTTGAAGGTTTTTCATGATTATAGAGTTTGGAAAAACACTCAAAAGAGAACTCTCTCAGTTCCTTTTTCGTAAAGTAGTCTGATGAGACCGAAAAAGAGTTAAATTATCGCTCAATGGACGCTTTCTTCAAATACTTTAACGAGCATGAAAATAGAAAGATCGCTCGACAATATTTTCATGTTTAGAGAGTCTGAAAAGAGCTTAAAGAGAACTCCAAGGGGTTCCTTTTTCGTATAACCTTGATGAGCCCGAAAAAGTGATAAAAGTGTGCTTGATTATGTTCTCATGTATTTTCCAGCATGAGAACGAACAAAGACCAAGCTCGAGGTTTTGTAAAAAAACCATAAAAACAATTAAGCATGCGATAAAAAAGAGAAAATATCCATACTCCTTCGTGTAGACTTCAAAGTCGTTATATCTGCAAAAATTCGCACTCATAGGGCTATTAGGCATTAGGTTTGATGAATAAAACAATATAAAAATCAACAAAAAATGGTAAAAAGTAAATATAAGTGGGTAAAAGGGCTTTTACCATAGTCATTGTGATTTTGCCAAGAATTATGCCCAAAACCCCTCTTTTTCCCTTGAATTTCAGTGCTCGATTGCGGAAGGTATAAGCAACCATTTGGTGAACTGTCTCCGTCATTGAAGTAAGCTCCCTGTCTTCTACCTTTTCATGGTTCAATTTTTTGTTTTCATTGGCAAATTTCAAGTTTTTGAGTTTGTTTTAGGGCCAAAACTTGCGCCCAGACATTCTCGCAGGCTAGCCATACGGGACCTGTGAGAATGCATGATTCTCATAGGTGGCCCCAAAGGAAACTGCGAGAACCTCACACTGTGATAAAGGGGCACCTGCGAGGGCCGCAAAATGAAAATTGACTTTGATTTTTTCTCAATGAAAAATATGCCAAGGCTTGAAATGAGTTGTTAACTCTCTTCTTATGGTTCTTGTGCAATCATTTAACCATCACGATGCTGAAGTGGTGTGAAAGAGAGCATGAAGAGGATGATGCTATTGCCAGGAATGACTCGGGCACCATTGCCGCTCTTCGAGACTGTGGTCTCTTGAAATTCTTTTGGATCCCGGGCATGAGGGCCCAAGTCAGGTTGTTGGAGTACCTCATTCATATGTGGGATGTGGACCAACAAGTATTCCATGTGGGGGTCCACACATTGTCCTTGGATATCGAGGACGTTTACTTCCTGATAGGACTGTCACGACATGGGTACCACGCTAGCTTGATCGGTAGCTGAGGTGGTGGGCTGCCTATGAGTGAGTATTTTCATTAGTACTGTGTTCCAGAGGTAGAAATAAGCAAAGGAAGGGTGGCCATTTGGGGGGGCCAGGATTTGACCCTTCACACCATCTTGTTCACCATTTCTCTCATGTCTGGGATCGCAGCTCCACACATGGCTCTCCAGAGCTACTTCTATTATGCCATCGAGTGTACAGAGCCACAAGTCTTCAACTGGGCGGACACAGTTCTCCGCAGTATGAAGAGGCAGTTGAAAAAATGCAGGAGAGGTAACCTGAATCAATTCAGGTACGGATCGCTTTTGGTGTCCTTCTTTCTTGAGAGGGTCCCCTTGCTGAGATTATAGGTTGAGTGGGGTTTACCAGCCCCACAAGATCCGAGGATGTTGAGGTGGTGCAACCTCATGGCCCGACACGTAGTTGGGCCTATCATCAAATACAATGATTCCTTCTTTGACTGGTTGCGTCCACAGATGTTTATGGTTGATGATTATGCCTATGATGGGTTGGATTTCCAAGGGGATCCAGATTTGTCCCTACCTGAGGATGCTCAGTGGGGAGATATAGGTAAGAAGTACACATTTTTTCACTTTTTAAATGTTTTTGTAAATTTTTATCATATGCAAATGTTTTTATGTTTTCCCAAGAACTAATCAAAAATCGCTTTTGAATGACACAGATGTGGGGCCATACCGATCTCCAAGTGCGTCTCCTATTCAGTGACGAGGAGAGGTGGCTCCAATGCCACGATGGGATGCTGAAGATTATGAGGCAGTGGAGCAAAACTTAGAGGGGTTGACTGCTGACATTCCAGACATGCCTATCGGAGAGGTTCCTTGGCGTTATCAGCGCCAAATGGTGGGCGTGTCAGAGCCTATTGGTTGGCTGCTTCATAGAGTTTCCCAGGCAGTCGTGTGTTATCGCGAGCATCACCCATGACGTTACTTTGTAGAAGCTACGAGCTTCAGATTTTGAAAATTTGGTCCTCGGATAGAACTTTTTTGTAACAAACTTTTGATCGTTATATACATATATACGGCTTCTACCGACTTATCTTGTGTTATGTGATACATGTGATGTGATTGGTTTACAAATGGCCCAAATGTCTGTCTAATACATAGTAAGCTAATGCATCAGTTAATGTATTTAGACATCTAGGAATATGTTGATACTCAATATAATCAAAATAACGTTCCAAGAGGCGAATTCGTAAATATACCCGTAATAAAGTAGGATTTCGAATAACATAGACATTACTTAACTACAATACTACTAGCTGTGAATCGAGTCATACAACCAAGTGACGGATACCGAGTGAGATAGCATCAATCAACAATTCGATAACGACATTATACTCTGCAATATTGTTGGTCGCATGGCCGAGACAAACACCTCGTAGAGTGATAAGTTCGTTTGAAGGGGCGTAAATTTCCCAAGCAACAGAAGAAAGGTTCTAAGTACTATGGTTAGCGCCATCAACGAAACCAATGTGGGGTAGCGAAGACTTCGACATCTGGAAACCAAACAAAACGTAACATATGGGCAGAGACCAGATAATGAAAAAGCATACTATAGTAACACACAAGAAGTATGATACAACAAAATACAAGTACTCATGCAGAGGTAATATTAGGCATAGTACTTCTTTAAGTACAACCCATTTTTTGGTTCACTCAAAGGGATACCATTGTAATCTATTAACTCGTAAGCTCCTTTCTGCAGCACTCGTCTAACGATGTAAGGACCTCGCCACATAGCTTCAAATTTTCCAGTTCCTAGCATATCTCGATCTTGTTCGTAAAGGAGAACCAGATCACCTTCGGAGAAAACGTGAGGCTTGACATGTTTGTCATATTGGGCCTTGACACGTTTCTTCTAGGATTCTATGACTAGGGTAGCATTATGTCGAGTTTCTTCCAATCGCATGGGATACAAAAAACATTCTTCTTCGGCATAAGTGTTTGGTAGGAGTTCGACGGTTAGTTTTAGAGAGGGTATCTCACATTCAATCGGGAGGATGGCTTCTAGACCATAGATTAACCGGAATGGTGTAAACCCAGTAGAAGACTTAACGAACGTCCGGTAAGCCCACAATGTTGAAAACAACATTGTGTTCCAACTCATTTTGTGAATCCCTATCATTCATCGAAGCATGGTGATGAGGACTTTATTAATCACTTTGACTTGACTGTTGGCTTGTGGGTAATAGGGTGTTGAGTTTTCATGGCAAAGACCCAACTTTTCAGCAAGTTCGAACATCATGAAGTTTCTAAAGTGACTACCGTGATCGATGATGATAGCCTGAGGAACACCAAAACGAGCTATGATGTGATTGAACATGAATAATGTTGCGGACTTCCTGGTATTGTCAAATGTCGGCATCACATCGGTCCATTTCATAAAATAGTCTACGGCTACAATAATGTATCCATGCCCCCCGATCGAGTGAGGGTGACATGTCATGAAATCGATACCCCATTTCACAAAAGGACCGACGCAGACCACAGGGTGAAGAGGAGTGGGATGTGATCATATTTTATGGTTGTAGGTCTCGCAAGCATGGCATTTTTGGACGACAATTATATAGTCGTTAAATAAAGAAAAGGATCTTCTGGGAAGTAGCATACCCAGACATATGACCACCATAGGCTCCAGAATGGCAGTCATTTAAGGCTTTCTCAGCTTCGTCAAACGTGAGGCAACGTCGAAAAACTGAGTCTGTAGTGTCCCCAAGGCCGAGCCCCGTTGCAAATCATGATGTATGAAATGAATTGTAAGCATGTTCTATAGGCTGGTGAGCCAAGTTTTGTATAAGCTGGTAGGCTTATGTGTTTGTTAGGCCAGGGAGCCTAAGTGTTGAAGGCCAGGAGCCTGTTGATGTACTTGTATGTATGCAGATCGATTAATAAAATATAAACACCGCTAGGTGCAGACCGACCAGGATGAATGAGTGAAGGGGGACTAAGCGTCCAT
>SNQJ01S0145442.1:16116-33040 GCA_010110895.2 Picea sitchensis | reverse complement strand
CTTCTTTCTTTTCTGTGAGATATAGTGAAACATCATTTAGTGCGGGAATTAAGAAGTCGAAATCATCCGGGGTAAGGGTAGTTTTAAGCGTGGTCTGGGTGGCCTTAGATTTCTTTCGGGATGAGGGATTTGGTGGGGTAATATTCCTTTTCTTGGAGGGATCTTCCTCGTCCCTAGGCGGAGTAACCTCGCCTTTGCTCTGTTCAACTTCTGTGCCCCCTAGTTCTTCATCATCACCTCCCTTTGCAGGTGAGAGTGAAGCAGTCTTCGTGGATGTGCTGTGGATATCTTGAACTTCCACATCCTTCTTAGTCTTGCGCGGTCTTGGTGTATCCAACATAGCTTCAGGGCTATCTACGTCGAACATCTCTGCGGGGTCTACTGCAACAAGGAGGTCTGCTGACCATTCCTTGGTAATCTCCTCCAAGTCATCTTCTTTCAACTTGTAATATGACTGGAGTTGTTGTTTGTTCTCATATGTGCGCGTTGTGATGTAGGTGAAGTGACGATCTGTGATGAATTTCATCAAAGGTCTAAACCTATGATGTGTACTGGGTGTGATGCGTGGTGTAGAATGAATGAAATTCTTCAACTGAGTGTAGTAAGCATGGAAGATGACATTGGACTGCCACTGTTTGTTCATGTTCCTGGAGCACCACAACGTATAGAACTTCGCGGCTAGTGGTTCGAAGGATTCGATCTCCGAAAAAGTGGCTCCCTCAGGCAGTTCTCAAGCGATGAAAGCGATGAGTATGAGAAACCAGCTAAAGTGGAACTCATACCCTTGGTCTTGCACTTGTCTACAGTCAAGCTCTATCTGATTTATAAGGTATTTTTCCCAGTTCATTTGTAGTCCCTCCGCACACTTCCCTGCGAGGTCAACTACAAATCCGATCACCTATGTAGGTCTGTTTTTTTCAGAATACCTTTCCTGCAATCAGTTGAAAACCAAAGCACAATATTGCATTCTCAATGGAGGCTACCTTGTAACCTCGTGCGCCTTTCTCCAGATTTCCATATGTGTCATTTAATCGTTGAGGGAGAGCGCGATCTGCGGTCTTTCCAGGGTAAAATTCTTGCGGGTCAGGGCCCTGCATGCTTAGCTCAATGATCCGATTGATCAGAATCGGATCCACAGTGATGCGACGGTCTAACCATAGGTATCCTCCGTGGTAGTAGGACAACAACAGTCTAATGCATGCATTTACTTCCTGATGCCTCCCAAAATGTGGAATCTTCATTATGTTGAGGAGGGTTGACTACACAAGGTTATGGATCCATTGTTGTGGTTATTTCCTTTTGTAATAGTCAAGTACTTGTGCGGGGCTAGCAGACTGTATACCTTGTGATCTCCAAGGTTAAAATCACTAAATTTCAATGCGGTGAGCTTCTCCTGGTCATCATGAACTACGCGCACCCCTTTCGGGAGGTATGTAGTGACTACAACATAGTCGAAGTCTCTGGGTATAGTGTCTTGATTCACTGTTTTGCTTAGTGGTGGGATATATTTAGGCAAGATGCTTGGGATCATCTTCACAGTGCAAAATTCATTTTCGAGCTTAGATTGTCTTTCCGAAGGCGGTCGGGATGGTCCTACTCGAGCAGTGGAGGGGGAAGTTGGCAGTGCACCCGAGGACGATGCCTGTACACCTGTAGACATTCTGTGTTCTGACATGACTCTCTTAGTAATTAAATCAATTATAACTTCTTCAAAAAATTTCTCAGCAGCGCTGAGCTCGTCTGACATACACACTTGGGTTAGATGGCTCGGGTGAAAAAGGAATTCAGAGACTACATTGAATAGTAAGGGAATGATCTCAGAGTAAGTAAATCTCAGGGTTCACACTCAAATTCTCAGTTAGCAAAAAGTATTCTCGGTGCATGGTGTGATGGGTTAAGTAGGCAATCTCAACAACGGTCTGCTTGCAATAGACATGGGGCCTTCATTAACTCCATTCTATCCGTTCCGGTGCTATCCAACAGTCTAGTGGTAACCCATAACTGCTTTTCGATCCATTCAGAGCGGTGGCCGAATGGGTATATTGGTTCCAATGGCTATATTTCTTCGTCATGGCGAAGTACTCTATGTCGTTGTTCTGATATCTCGGCAAAGCTCCAATTCTGCAATTCTTCTTGTTGCGAAGTGTCCTCTAGAACCTCTTGAAACCTTACAGTATTAGCCCTTTTCTTTCTTAACTTCCTAGCCTTCTTCCTAGTGAGCTTCATCTCAGTAATGCTTTTACCATTATGATGTTTATCTTCTGTAGTCTTGGTTACTTTGCGCTGTTGAAAGTCTTTCCTAGGGTTCCTTGATAATACTTCTTTTGTATAAAAAATAGGTAACTCGATCTTCTGCGGATCCTTAAGTGTTCTCTTAGCTTTGACATCGGAGTTTCTAATATTAAATATCTGTGATCTGCTCTTCTTTTCTTCAATCAAGTGTGTGATCCTTCTGGTCATAAAGTCTTTTAACTCTTGCTTCTTCTATTCCAAAACTTTTTCTTCTTGTTTTCGTCTGGCTTGTTCTCTATCAATCCAAGGTTTTCCTATGAGCATGGTAAACGGGGTGTTGTCTCCAACAAATTTAATGATCTCAAAGTCTTCCTCTGTCAAATTTCCATTGAAATTCATAGGTATCTGGGCGAGCAGTCCACATAGGTTTACTATATTTCCTCTGAAGAAACTTGTTCCTCCTAGGGAAGGGATCATGACAGACTTTCCGATAGCTTCCCAAGTTCTTTCTGGCATAATGTTCACTTGTGTTTCTTCATCAAGAGTACAGTCAATGTCAAAGTCCCCTATTCTTTCTTCGATTATCTCCTTTTCTTTGAAGATCTCTGATAGCCTAACATGTCGGTGGTCATTCAAGGTATCTTTCATATGTAGCAATATATTTTCTGATTCTTTCTGGGTTTCTGCTATAATCTTGGTCTCTTGATCTCCTTCAGGGTTTTCTTGCTCCATATTCATCTTCTCAAGCCTAGCAATCATTCTAGGGAAATCCAATACTTCATGGTCCATAGCCTTACAACAGAGGCAACTAGGTATTCTCCCAGGGAATTCCTTAACAAGATGTCCTGGTCTTCTACAATTATAATAGAGGGTTAATCCTCTCTTTCGTTTATATGTTCCCCAACTCCTTCTATACTGCGCACCAGGATCATGGTGCCTAGCCTGCAAAAAAATCTTTCTAGGATCCTCCATGCACTTTTTAGTCCAAACATTCTTTTGATGCATAGGTATAACATATCTATCACTATACTTATAAGATATATTCATATCAAACTTTCTTTCATCTATTAATGCCCTAGTTTTGAAGCTAGGACAAAATCTATCAAACATACCTAGATCCATGGTTTAGAAACAAAAAAATCACTTATCTTACTTCTACAGAGCACAAAGCTTTCAAATCTAAAAACTTTTGACTATTCTTACCGTTATCATAGCACAGAGCTTACAGATCTTACCTCTTTTCTGCAGATCTGACCTTTTTCCTCTAGAAATTTCCACTTTTACTTTTCTTAAAGCATAGAACATTCATATATCACTTCTTTTCTTCTGTATCAACCTCTTTCTTGCAAATATGACCTTTCCCCTTCATATATGACCTCTTTTTCTGCAGATCTGACCTCTTTTTCTCGGCACAAAGCTTTGTAGGTCAAGTAGAATATTTCACACTAAGGCAACAAATCTATGCACAGAGCTTAGTTCACACAAATATTTTTCTTCTTTTGTTCCCAACAATCACAGTTCCTATCCCGACAATGGAACCATTTGTTGGCACAGGGGAAGACCTAGGGTTCAACTGTCAAGAGCGTACCAACAAAACCCTAACTACCGACCCTTTCGACAACACTTGCGAAGTAGATGAGGTCTCATCCGAGGTAGAGGCAGGGGTGGTTGCAGGACTTAGATGTTTTCAACCTTAGCTGGGACACTGATCTGTGATTATATATTTTACAGGGCACTTAGCACAGATCCTTCATCAATATTTAACATGTCTAGTACTTCACAAATAGCACAGAGCATCGCAGTGAATACTTATTGTTGCGCCTCTTTTGTCACCTTAGTGAGAAAAATAGAGGTTCTTGCAAGCTTAGTTGGGTTTGCTAAGCAGGACAACTGCAAGGAAAAGAGTTAGAGAAAGAAACACAAAACAATAACTAAGAATTAAACTATGAAATAAAACAACAACTAAATTAATGAACATAGGGACATAAGGACAAAAGAAATAATGAGACCTATGTCACCAATGATAAGGCTGATATTAGTGAAAGAAAACACCGAGAAGCAAGAGGACTATGAGTCCCTTCTTCCTCCAAGGGAGGGCTCTTGGTCCCCCACAAATAATCTCTTCTTACAACTCTTGAAAATGAAAATGCAAATGGTGAAAGAATTCTTTGCTATTCCACTCAAGGGGTGAGATGGATTGCCCAATGCAATGATGCAAGTATACTCTTGGCAAGGATAGACTATTCCTCAAGAAAATAATGGCAGCATAACTTTGCTATGAATTCCTTGAAAAATGAAGTGTATCCATGGCCTTTTTATAACATTCCTTTGAGTTATTGTCCAACTAGTTTGTAGTGTGTAAAGAGGCTAATTAGGGCATTTCTAGGTCTTTGACCAACCACCCAGTCGAATCCAGTCCAGATTTGAGTGTCAAATCAACTTGGAAGCTGAAACAGAAGTGGGTGGGAGGCTGACCACTCTCATAAATGCGTCGTTTATCAGGTGCGCATATTTTTGCAACAACAGTCGTGCATCGTGCGCATGTACGCGATTTCTGCGTTCCTATTTTGCGCATGTGCACGCGTGCCCAGTGTCTTCATAGTGCCCTTTAATTTTTGCACTAGTTGTATAATTTTTACCCTTTGTGAATGATTTTGTGTTAATTTAGGTCCATGGATGACCTCATAATTGTTTGACGATGTTGAATTCTTGTAACCATTTGCGGACGAAATTTCAGTGATAACAGATGCCCCCTGATGGATGAGGTTAGGAGGATACGTATAGCCGAAATCCATCAATGTTTCTTCTACTGAGAGTGTTGTTGTAAGAGAGAGAAATAGTGGGATTGTCGAGAGTGCCCCATTGGAGGGAGAAGGGAACCTGTAGAACCCAACCTTCCATAAGGTGTGTAAAACATAAACTGTGTACAAACGAGGCGGGCATGCCCCATGCTTGTGTCATGTAACTCAAAAAGAGGAATGAAGTGTTGATGTAGACAACTGCAGTTCCCTCAGGGGTGGTCGTGATAAAGACAGAATAAAATTCTGCAGAGGAAAATACTCTGAATAGTAGGCAATGACATCTGTAAGAAGTATCACGGATTTTTTAGGCATTGATAGCCCAACCAAGTTCAGAGGTCTTCAGAAAGTATAAGAACTAACTACAATAGTCACAAACTAAGACCCACCGTAACATGAGAAAGTGTTGACGTCGAATGTTATGGGGGTCAACGACAACAGGGAGAAATTGTGGTTCTCCCTGTGCCGTCCGAGAGCTCTCATTGGTAAGGTGATGAGAGTCAAGATACTGTCGCCCTTCTGGAAAACTGTGCGGATGTCGACAGAAAGGGGGACGTGACTCCCAGAAGCAAAGGGCTTCGTGAAATATACTAGGTGAGGTTAGGAATTGGAGGAGGTACATGGACGAAGTCAAGATGTAGGAAGACTCAAGACTACCCTTGGTTGGGGTATATGTGAGATAAAAGTGGCCGCAACCATTAAACGAGGTCGAGTGTCAGGGAGACAACAAGACAGGGGATAAGTTGTGCCAGAGGCAGGACAAGGTGAACAAACTCAGAGGGTAGAGGTCAGTGGCCTGTGGAATACTCTAAATATATGGACGATGTCGTCAAGGGTAGATGATAAGTAGTGCCCCAACCAAGGGTGACATGTGTTGATTTTTCCAAAAAGGGAAGAAGGTCACCAAAGGTGACGAAAAAAAGGTAATGTAACTGCTAGAAACAAAGGCGTTTATACGATAAATAAAGAATACGTTGGTATAAGTGTACAAATACATAAATGGGTGCCCCGATGTAATATGGTTGGCCCGGGTAGAGCAGAAATTGCTTAGAGAATTGGTGGAGGGTGGGGGCCCCATGGGTGGGTTTCTGTATGAGATAGGTGGAATGAAGGGAAATTTGCAGATGGGCAAACTGATTGTAGATGAAATGGAGGGTTCATGATACTGTGGGGTTGCTGTCAAAAAATAGAACCGTGAAGAGATAATTTGGGAGTCCGTTGGGAAAGTTAGAAAAATGAGGAGAAGGAGTATGTGGCTGATTTGCGACATGATGTAAGACTATCGGGACTCCCATCCCTAAAGGGTTTTGAAAAAGAGCATGAGTGTCAAAAGCGCAAAAGCGTGCTATGAATGGGACAACTCATGTGGGTAAGAGTGCTACCGGGTGATAGTACAAAAGATGCAAATGGAGGTGTTGGTACTGTAGAGACGGAAATGGGGATCCTAGAGGCAAATGTCAGAGGGTGTGACTGGAGATGCAAGTGAGATTCAGAGGGAATGACTACATGCCAGTACTGAGTATATACCTGAAGGGGTTGCATTGATGTATGATGACCAAGTACCTGCACACATGAAAATCAAATACCTGACATGAACAATATCTGAAGAGAATCGAACATATGAGCATTTATTTGATAATTTTGAATATGCGCATGTGTACCTAGTCAGGGTATGAAAAAATGGCATCCCAAGGGCTCGGGATGAAAAGAGGCCCAGGGATTGTCATGATGTAGATGACGGGATGTTGATCCCATGGCTGAAGATGGATCGAGAAATGGACACTCAGAGCTCCCGGAATGGTGAGTGGAAGTTTGGCAAAAAAGGCCTATATATAGCTGTAGGTCCCACATTGCCACCTCATTTGTACTTGCTTCTATAGTGACTGGACGAGAAGTATTCAGAGGAGATTTGGAGATTCTGGGAGGATGAGGCATCCAATCGAGGACCAACGAGTTTCAAGTTAGTGGTTTGATCATCCTGCATAGAATTAGGGTTTCATTTTTTGGGCAAGGGCTATACGGAGGGCCGTACAGGGGGTTTTATGGGTGTGGGCCCCCACGTGCATGGGTGATCCGGAAGTATGCGTGCACAAGTGCGCACCTACCCACCAGATAGGTGTGCATGGGGGCGCTTGTAAGGGGGACAAGGGCACGCACTATGTGCGTGCCTGTTGGCTGCACAACTACACATGTGTGCGCGACTGTGTATTGGACATACGTGCTTTAAGGCACGCCTATGTTTGTGACAGGGGCACATGAAGGTGCTCCTGTATGATGAGCAGGCGCGCACCCGTATGCGCCTGAAGGATGGACAGGCGCGCCTATGGAGTAGAAAGACATGCATACGTGCGTGCCTGTGGAGTGAACAGGCGCGCACGTGTGCGTGCCTGTGGGTTAAACAACCGCACCTTGGAGGCAAGGTTGATGGGTGTGAAACTTATCTTTTTAATGTTTTTTTATTGTCCATTTGGCTGACTTAGGAATGTTTTATGTGGTTGCAGGTGATCATTGTGCACGATGCTGGTTGGTTGGCGAGAGCGTGATTGGTCCCAGCTGAGAGATGACATGGCTATGGAGGAGCCGAGGGTACGTGTGACTTTGGCAACCTATGGGTTGCTGAAGTTCTTTGAGTGCCTATTCATACGAGTGCAGGAGTATCTCCTGCAGTTCCTTATCCAGATGTGGAGTCTGGACCTGCATTGTTTCATAGTGCGGGGAGAGCAAATTACCTTCACTACGATGGAGGATATTTCCTTTTTGACTGGGCTCCCTTTTCGGGGAACACCCCTTTCGGTGGAGCCGGTGTTATCGAGGGATGTGGCGCTAGCGGTAGTTGGTCGGAGGTACTTTTCGGGGGTGAACTTTATGTTTGTCACTGTTGTGAGCATTGGGGCGATGGATGCTCTAGCACATCGCTGCATAGCAGCGATGATTGTGAGAGTGTATGGGTCTCTTGTGACGCAGCGGATCAGTGGTGGTCAGCTGTGTGTGATGGTAGGGCAGCTGAACCAATGTTGTTCCAAGGATATAGGAGAGTTTTCCTTCGGGTCCATCCTAGTGGCCTGGTTTTTGAAAAGGGTTCCTATGTTATGCCCTAGGATTTTATTGGGTGCACCTGGGGCACGAGAGCTGTGACTAAAGAGGTGGTAAATTGTTATTCTTCACCACGGTGGTGGCGAGGGAGGCCACTTCTTTACTATTGAGGCAGCGCAGGTATGGCGGCAGATGCTACAGGTGATATTGCAGTTTCCCTATGCTAGTGTTGACTTCCGAGAGGATCCGAACATGGTGTTACCTCCAGGGGAGGTGTTTGACCATCGAGGTATGTTGATGAGTTATATATATATGTTTTTTGAGATAGCATGACATATGTATATGATATAAATGCTGATACTATATGTTGCTTGTTTGTATGTGCAGATGTGGCACCTTACGAGCACGAGGTTGAGTTGCGGAGAGCGTTGGATCGTCAGGAGATGGAGAGACCGCCGCGGGGAGGGTTGTGGGTTGGAGAGAGACGTCGGTGTGAGGACGTCGAGGCAAGACCAACTGATCCTGAGAGAGAAGTGAGGAGATGTCGGTTTGATGACCCTGGTGCCAGGCCATCAAAGGCTGCTCCGGCGGATGCCAGAGCAAATTTTGAGGACATACACCGTCGCATGGAGGTGGTGCTACAGGGCGTGCCTGAGGGAATGTGGTCTCACATCTAAGATGAGGGAATCCTAGAGTAGTGTGTGGGGATTCTGCCACCATGGCGGGCCGTGGTACGATGGGTAGCATTAGCAGGTGCTGCAATGACCAGACGATTACATCCAGAGTAGGAGGGACCAGTAGTGGGTGGGGGACCACCACCTGAGGGAGGGGCAAGAGGTGGTTCTCTAGAGGCACCTTGAGTGGTGCTCTATGTATTGTTTTATTTTTTTATATAGGCTGGTGAGCCCATTTTGTACCGAGGTGCTTCACTGGCCTGCAGATACTTGTATTTTTATATGTAAACATTTGGATGGCACTGTGGACAGTTTTATATATACATGAGTATACATTTTGAGATCTATGTGGTGTTTACATGTGTTTTGTTAATGTGTTGATGATGTCTAATCTATATATGTTGTGACAGGTTGTTGATGTGTTTATGTATGTGTAGATGTAGCTTGATGTGATATATACCAGTCTAACACAATATTAGCTAGGTTATCTGTAATTTGATTCAATTGTCTTGGAATATGTGTAAATGTAGTGGAATCAAAATGTCGAGATAAAAGTCTAACCTGCAGGTAATTGCAAAAGAGACAAGGATTGCATACACGGTACACATTGTTGAGCTGGAGAATGACTAGCTAAGAGTCGAGAAAGATGCTAAGGTGATGAATACGATGATGTTGGCCATCGGCCAGGAGGCCAATGACGACAGTGTATTCGACTTGGTTGTTGGTCACTGAACCCAAACATATGTCTCTCGAATGGAGCATTTCATGTGAGGGGGTGTAGAGAGCCCAAGCGGCCGAAGCAAGATTTTGTGTCTAACGGCTGGCGTCGTCGACGTAACCGATGTGGTAGGCCGGTGGAGGAAGCATCTGTCAATAGCACAAATGATAGTTTAGATGTGAGGGATGGAAAAAAGATTAAAAACACTAGAAAAGAAATAAACTAAAGTAGAATGACAACGTTTAAAAATTTTCTTTAAGTATAACCCGTTGACAGGTTCTTTGAGAGAGAGGCCTTCAGGAGAGGCTAGGATGTATGTGCCTTTGGTGAGGCAATGTTGGATAATGTATGGGCCATGCCATAGTGACTCAAATTTTCCGTGGCCAAAGGTATCATGAGCGATATCCTAAGCAAGGACGAGGTCACCTTCGCGAAATGAGCGAAGGTTGACATGTCTATCAAAGGTAGCCTTTGATCATTTTTTAGCTGCCTCATTGTTCTGTAATGAAGATCGACGATCTTCATCCAGGGACTCTAAGTTCAGCAAGCGCTGCTCCATTGGAGCAGTGTCGGGTAATAGCTCAATTGTGGTGCGTAAGGTGGGAATTTCACACTCAATGGGAAGAGTGGCCTCAACCCCATGGACTAGATGAAATGGTGTGAAACCAGTAGCTGTTTTCACAGCCGTATGGTAAGCACATAGTGCGGAAAATAACATATGATGCCAATTGGTCTTATGTTTATTAACCGTGTGCTGTAACATGGTCTTGAGGACCTTGTTAACTTCTTCGACCTGTCCGTTAGACTGAGGGTAATATGGTGAGGCAAACTCGTGGGAGAATCCTAACTGAGATGAGAGTTCAACGAAAATCTCATTCTCGAAAAGTTTCATGTGGTCAGAAACAAGTTGGAGTGGTACTCCAAAGCGAGATATAATGTGGTTAAAGAAAAAATGTGTTGTGGTGTCAGCGGTATTGTTGAAGGTGGGCATATCTTCAACCCATTTGGTGAAGTAATCGACCGCGACAACAATGTATTTGTGTCCATTGTTGGAGGGGGGAATACAAGTCATGAATTCGATGCCCCATTTACAAAAAAGGCTGGCAGTGATGACTGGATGAAGAAGAGCAGGTGGTGCTTGGGTTTTGTTGGCGTAAAGCTGACACTTCTCGCATCGTTTCACGGTGTGAATGAAATCGTGAAACAAGGTAGGCCAAAAGTAACATGCTCGAATAATCTTCTGAGCAATGGATATTCCCAAAAAATGGCCCCCACATGCACCACTGTGGCAGTCGTTCAAGACTCTACCAGCCTCGTCAATGGTCAGTCATCGATGAAGAATGGTGTCGATCCCTCGCTGGTATAAGATGTCTCCGATGAGGAGATAGCGGGGGGCCTGGTGGCTAATACGACGATGATCATCTTGTCAAAGGTGGTTACCGAAATTTTGAGTTTGGAGGTAGAAAAGGAGGTTTCCATAATAAGGATCATCCAAAGTGATGTAAAAGAGGTGTTCATCGGGAAAGTTGGTATTGACAGGGGCACTAGTTGTGTCAGAGGGGAGGGTCGTGACAAGTTCGGCGAGAACGAGGGATTTCTTTCTCTTGGGTGTTGAGAATTCAAGATCGTACTCCTAAAGGATAACGATCCATCGAGAAAATTTGTCGTTAATTTGCCGACGACTGAGCAAGTATTGCATAGGGTTAGAATCTGCTACAACCTTAGTTGTGCGAAGAAGAATGTAGTGACGCAGTTTATGGACTGCGAGGACGACTGTAAGAGCTAGTTTCTCTTCATGTTTATACTTCAAGGGTGGCCCTGAGAGGTTTTTACTAACATAATAAATGACATGCACACGATTGTCATAACCTAGATGAACGAGAACTCCTGCTACTAAAACAGCTGATGCTGATACGTAGAGGATATAGTCGCGATTGTAGTCAAGTGCACTAATTAAAGGGGGGTTGGAGAGCACCATTTTAAGATTGTCAAATGACTGTTGGGTATGTTCATCCTAGTGAAATGGGATGTTGTGATGTAGTAAGTGAAGGAAACTGTGTGCGTGAATGGCGTAGTCTAGGACAAATCGTCGTAGAAAGTTAGCCTTGCCTTGTAGGCTCTGAAATTGACATAAATTCCGGGGAGGTGGAATTTCAGTGATAGCTTGGACTTTGAGGGAGTCCATGGTAATACCACTTTGGGAAATGATGAAGTCAAGGAGGTGCCCCGTGGTGACGCAGAATGCACACTTTAGGGGATTCAAGCAGATGTTGTACTGACGACACCGTTGGAAGATGATTCATAAATCATCAAGATGTTGGGTGCGTTTATTGGATCGAGTTGTGAGGTCATCCAAGTATGCGAGGATGATATGAGCCAGATCGTGAAAAATGTATGTCATCTCCCGTTGAAAAGTTGCACCAACATTCTTTAAGCCAAAAGGCATGACACGATATGAAAAAGTACCCCAAGGGGTAGTGAATGCGGTTTTGTATTGATCGGCTGGGTGAATTTGAATTTGATTATAACCAGAGAAACCATCCATGAAAGATAGAGCCTCATGGCCTGCACAGTCGTCGATAATTTGATCGATGAAAGGCATTGGAAAGTTGTCTTTAGGACATGCGTGATTGAGATCATGAAATTCTGTGCAGACGCGAATAGTGCCCTATTTTTTGTTAACGGGTACTAGGTTGGAAACCCATGATGTATAGGCGATGGGGTAGATGAACCCAGCCACGTGTAATTTGTCAATTTCGGCTTTGATGGCCACTGCTTTAGATGAGTGTAGAGGTCGTTGCTTTTGATGAACTGGTGTAATGTCAGGCCAGGTGTCGATGTGATGTTCGACGATAGAGGGATCAAGGCCAGGCATTTCTGTGTATGACCAGGCAAAAATATCCCGATATTCCTGGAAGAGGGCTTTATAGGCGGTGATTTCTTGACGAGTGCAAGCGGCTCCAATGGTGATTTCCTGGACGACGCCATTTTTGATGGAAATGTCGATTTTAATGGTCAGGGAAATGTTGGCCATGTTGCCTTCTTCAAAAGCATCAGGGGTAGTAATGGGGTTTTTGAACCAGTCGATAGGCCCAGATGGTATAAAATCCTTGGTTTCGACTACATATATGGGGTGTTGGTTAGGAGGCGTGGAGGCTTCCTGTGGAAACAAGAGTGCGAGATGTTGTAGCGCATCCCATGGGTAGTTAGGGTTGTTTAACTCTTCTAGTATTTCCTCGTCACAGTGGAATTGGTGGTAATACAATGGGTCATGAAGAGGTATATCGGTGACTGTTGTCGTGTGGCCACCCCCTGGTGATGAAGAAGCAGGGGGGATGATGCAAGGAAATTGCGATGGTTCGCTCAACATAAACCAAATATCGAAGTACTGAGGAGTACCCGTGGTAGTTGGGTGTAAAATTTCCATAGGGAAATGAGTGTGAGAGTTGGGGGGATTGGGGGGTGAATCCTCAAATAAGTCATCCAAGAACCATGGAGGCGTTGGAAGGGCCTCGGGTTCAGGAGAAATTACATGAAGAATCTCTAGTGACAAGGTAATCTCAACCATTGATTCTATGGGTCTTTGAAGCAGGGTCAATTGGCATTGCCTATATTCAATGATCATAGGACACTGGTATGTAAAATGATCTAAGGATTCAAATAGAGAGCACGGGCATCTCATACGTTCATTGACTAAAGTTGTGACATAATGGATGTCAGTGATTTTTGGTAGGGATGACGTAGCTAGACTGGGTTCGCTCTGGAAGCATTGGCATACTACGACTAATGTCTGCCAAAAGCGTGGCAGTGTCGGGTAATGGTGGGTATAATGGCTATATTTTGAACATATAGTGCAAGTGAATTTGGTTCGCAACCCTTTACTACTTGAATGGGGGGTGGTAGTGATAGTACTGGCTATAGTGGCGAGCGTTGAGGGAGTTTGATTGAGTGGAATGAAATTCTGTAACTCTGGTAGGGATGGGCAGTTGTTGGTTTGGTGTCCATCTTTCTCACATAGTGCTCAAGGGGGTTGGATGCATGGGGGGAGTGGAGTTGTGGGCTCCTTCTTCTTTCTCCTACCCCCTGCTATGGTAGGGGGGGTAGTGAGTGGAGGTGTAGAGGGTATGGTGGGAGTAAGTATGGGAATCGTCATTGGGATTCCTTCCATTTGGGGGGGGAAGGGATGGTCAAGGGACCATTTCAGGTGGATGTAAATACCAAACTGGAATTTCTAACACCATATTAGGGAGGGTAAGCATTGCGGCTACTTGGAAAGCTTCGATGCCAGGTGGAGGGTAAAAGAAGTGGATTTGAGTGATGGCTTGGGGAACTGTCTCCCAAATTGGGATATGACCTTGGGGAGGGGTGAAATCGTGGACTGGCGGGGTCGACAAGTTCACAGGAGGCTCGTGAGGGGGAAGTTCTGGGACTAGTGGGACGTTAGATATGATAGAAGCCTCCCTAGGAGGAAGGGTATCCTCTGTGTTAATTCCGTTAGATGATACTGTGCATACTTGATTGGAAGGATGAAGGAGAAGTGGTGCTCCATGGTAAGTTCCTAACAATGATGGATCTTTGAAAATTCCAGGACCCATTTCGACGAGTGGGTATGCGTCATGACTCATGTGGACGAGAGGAAGAATGTTATCGATGTTGGTAGATGGGTTAGGCTCGTAATGTGAGACTTGGTCAATGGTAGCGATCTTCTCATTATGGGGGAACATCATTGTTCGATAGACGGAAGAGGCAACTGCCTTCATAGCGTACATGTAGCTATGACCGAACAAGATATTATAATCGAGTGGGGCATCGATAACTTCAATGTTGATGAGAATAATCTTGCCCTCGAGTTCTACGGGGACATTTAGGAAAATCCCTTTAGGAGATGATGGTCGTCCATCATAAACTCATAAGGTAATGGAAGAGGGTATGAGTTCGGGAGAACCAAGTTTCTGCTATACTGATTTGGACATAATGCATGTAGATGCACCTTCATCGATGATACACTGATGAACTGTGATGTTCCGTATTTTTACTGGGATTTGAAAAGCGATCAAGGCGGGAAGGCAAGTTTCTCCGCTGTCGAGATCAAATGTAATGAGCCGAGTATCTGTTGGGTCGACTGCCCCCAAGGCGGAAAGTAATGATTTCCGATGAGTGGGACAAGTCTGAAGGACTTCTAAGACTGACATGGTAGCTGGGGATTGTGCTAAGTCATCAACCAAACTGTAATTATGGGCAACCCTAGCTTGTGGGTTGTGGACATTCCTGCGTAATGGGATGTGAGGGATGCGAAGAGGTGGTTTTGTGTTAGGGCGAGGGATCACCAATGGGGGTCCCATCGGTGCAGGGTTTTTCTATGGAGGGATGGGAGGAGACTCAGAGGGTGCATGATACTGACGATTATGTGTTTGCATAAGGATTTCTTCCTCACTATTGAGGAGGATCGTGTGATCTGCCGGATTGTGTGGGTTGAGGTACTGTCCCACTTGAGGTGGGGGAGGTTGTGTGTCCTATTGGGTGTTTACCACACCTTGGTGTGGAATAGGATTCTTTAACATGGCAGGGGGGGCTTGTTGCACGTACTTTTGTGGGGCCTGCTGAGGGGCGGGTGGGGCTAGAGGATGGGGTAGACTGCCTGAGTCTTTCAGCCATTTGAAATCAGTGATTTGGGGGCAATGATGAGTATAATGACCGAAATCACCGCAAAGGGCACAAGGGAAGTTGGTTTTAACATTATTGTTATTTCTCCCTTGGCGCTTATTTTTATTTCCCCCCTGGGGGTTCTGATTCCCTTGGTTCTGGGTGCCCCCGGTAGGTTGGTTTTGCTGGGGTTGATTCCCACCTTGACATGGGTTGTTGTTGTTCCTGTTTCTTCCTTTATTTTTGGCATTGTTTGATGGATGGGTCGGATTTTCCATATTCAGCTGTTTGAAATTTTGATATTGCTAAACGGGAGAGGGCTGAACAAAATTCACCCCGACGTGAGGATGTGGGGGAGCGATGGGTTGTGGGGGACCAGGAAATGGAAAGTACAGATTATGTGGGGGTAACGATCCGTAAGGTACATAGGAAGGCATGGTGCTTTCGCTAGTACTATAAGCTGAGGTAGAGGGGGTACTAGAACTCGTTTGAATAGGTGGGTGTATGGGGGGTTCCGGCGGTGGCTCATTGATGGGTGGAGGCATAGCAACAGGGTATGGTTGTTGATAAGTGGGTGGGGGGTAATAAGAAGTGCCCCCGTATGCCAGCGGGTATTGAGGTGGTCTGTACATTGGTGGTTGTTTGGGTTGTGGACCGTGGTGAGTGGTATTACCAATCAGTCTGTCTACTAAGTGAGACATCCTAGGTTTGTCTTGGCCAAACGACACAGGTGTTGGGAGATCAGGAAGTACAGTGTATAAATACCTTGACTGTGAATAGATGAGGTCGTATTGTTGAGCCTTACTGATGGCTTCTTCTTCTTATTGAGGGAAGGTGGAAGCTACATCCTTACCGAGGAGAGAGACAAGTGATCTAAGAAACTAGTCAAGACATTGTTGTTTGGTGGTTTCTACTTTGCATAAACTATGTCGTCTACGCCACTCGTGAATGTGATCAGCGATATGTGTGGCGGAGGTTTGTTTGAAATTAGAGAGTAGTTCCAGACCATTGTCATGGCAGATTGGTAATTGGAAGAAGGTCAAAAATGCTTTGGCCAAGGATTCAAAAGTTGCATGGGACCATGATTTTTCGTCTACATACCATTTGGCCGATGGGCCAGTGAGTGTGCGTTGAAATAATCGTAGTCTAATGGAATCATCCATGATGTTGTTGGAAGAGCACCATAGGTGGAAGGTCATGACATGGTTGGCAGGGTCATCTCCTACCTTTCCTTCAAATTTGGGGATGTATGAAGGTAGTTTGGTGGGCATTGCAGGCCATGTGGGATCATGCAATATAGGATCATTGGTGAGTTTTCTTAGATCTGGTATGTTAAGAGAGGCCAAATATGGCATTAGGAGTGTTGTTTGAGGATTAGCTCCCGCCATGGTGTGAGTGTGTTGTGAACCTGACCCTGGAGGGGGGCTAGGTGGGTTGGTACATCCCCCTTGAGAGGAAGTTGGTCCCCCACTTCCGTGTAAAGGAGAGCAAGTGGACGAAGGACCTTGGGAAGTGGACCCAAGTAATGTGGAGCCAAGAAAGGCTGATCCTAAGATAGTGGCACTCACTGGAGTGTGTGAAGGTGGTGCCGATGAGTGGGAAAGACCAGACACTCCCCCTAAGATAGGAGGGAGGTTTAGCAAGCCTTGGGAATGATGAGGATTCTGTGGGTCCCCTATGATGTCCAACTAGTTGAGTGAATGTGTGCACATGGTGGTGAGAATAATAAAGAAACAAGAGCCTTTGAAAATTTTGAACTTTACATAATATATATATATATATATATATATATATATATATCAAAATGTAGTTAGAAGTGCATCATA
>SNQJ01S0145440.1:0-24088 GCA_010110895.2 Picea sitchensis | reverse complement strand
ACAACACAATGGTTATGATAATTAAATCCAAAAATATTACTTATGTTAATTTCATGTATGAAAACAACAACTTGGAGGAAGTGACTTCATATAAATATATTGTCATCAATCTTCATCACAAGCTCAACTAGAACTACAAGATTGATAAAAGCTTAAATGCAGGGTGGAAATCTTATTATGGGCTTGAAAACAATTGTAGAGTAGTGGACCTTTGGTTATGGGATAATAAGAAACTCTTCTTTGAAACTCTTTTCATTCTTCTTATCTTATAGGGCTATGAAGTTTGGTTTTATATCATCTCTAAAGAATTGTGGAGAAAGATAGAGCAAATCCAAAAGTGTTTTATAACTTATAATCTTATAATATAAGGCTATACACCCTATCTTATCCTCCTCACAAAAGAGAGTCTTTACCCCATTGAGTGAATGGATATGACTAGGTATATAATGTACAATACCAAGGTAAACAACATGGAAAATATGAGACTTTCTAATATTGCTTCAAACTCTAGAAAAAACCACCTATGGCTCATGTGAAGTTTTCATAAGGGTGTCTTGCCTTGGGGAATAAAGGAAGAGGCCACTCTATAGAATAACGATAATATTAGAACTATTATTGCATCTAAATTTAAGGATTAATTGTGGTGTGATAAATAATTAGAGTATAATAGAAAATCAAGGTATTATAAAGAGGTGATCAGTCATAATCTTAAAAATCAAAGGTATCTCTTTATATTGACTAGCGTAAAGAAGAAAATCAACATTACCAAAATAAGCACAAACTCTCACCATCTCTATAGTGAAAGAGGACATTGCACAATTTATAAAACATCATGGTTGAAAGAATTTGTCATCTTTGTGACATTAAGAGGGTTGAAGATGAAAATCACTTTCTCTTATATTCTCATGTGTACATCCACATTACATGGAAATTTCAAAACATATGTTACAATGTTAACCTTCCTAACCTTTTCACTCATCAAAACTATGGTGACTTTAAATTACTTCTCTTGATGCTTATTTATCATATAAATTAAATTTTAAATAAGATTAAGTAATTTCCTTGCCTCTCTTAGGCTCTAATAGAACAAATTTGATCTCATTGGACATTAACCATATCATCATCATCATCATTCTCAAATATTTGATACTTAAAGTATCATCACAATGATGTAAATGTTTCTAAAAACAACAAGAAGAAAGTGGAGGAGAGTGATAGATTAACATGCATGGAATTGAGGAAAGGGGGTGATCACATGTGTGAGGAATTGATTATCCAGAAAACTTGATGAATAAAATCACAATTCTCACCACTATAATCTCAATTTTATGTTTTGTGATGTTGACAAGGTCCAATTTGTGTGGGTTCATATAGAAAATTAATCAAGAACATACACATTAGCACTTGATATTATTTTATGTAAATAAATAAAAACTATGCATATGTATTGCTATAACGGAGATGTTATGAACTACATAATAAGTGGTTGAAAGGCCAACTAATGTTCTCAAATAATAAGAAAATATTGGATACGAACACAAAAACCTTGTGAGTACTTGTAATAGGTAGACACATAGCATTCCCAATGTATCAAAATAATTATGGATCGACATGTTAGATACTTTTATAGAGATGGAATATGTTAACATGAAGAGAGCAAAATGACCTCGGTTTCTTGTGTTCAATAGATGTTTATTGTTTTATCTTCAAAATTTTCATTGAGACACACATTTGTACTGAATCTTGATAATAAATTTCTATTTGCATCACAATTCACATTCATAATCTATGACTAATTATTTTGGTGTTTTGCAAAGTTAAGAGCAGAAGAAAAGATAATAAAGGAAATGGCATTATGGATAGTGTGGAATCTAAACACATTAAATATGAAAATTAAATGTGATGTCAATTATCATATTATAATAATTGAGAATGCACATAACACATGAATTTAATCAAAAATTCAAAAAGAGGTGTCAAGCTTCTCTAGGATGTTTTCATCAAGTGACAGTTAAAAGAGTGGATACATTGATATAATGATGAGGTTATGTAAGTGTGAGCTATTAAAGTAAAGAATAATAGAGATGAAGATTTTACTCTTTAGATGGAAAAGACAAGGAATAGGTATAGAATCACTAAATTTTCTCATGATTTACATTCATCCTCATATAATACAAAGGATGAAATGTTCTTTAAGCAACAAAGAGCCACTTGAGAGCCACTTGAGAGATTGATGGGTTGCTGAAAATATACTTTTGAAATTTTGTAATATTTGTTGTCCTTTATAAATAAATTTCAATGACCTCATAAATCATTATTTTAAACACAATTATTATTGAACAAAATAAGATAGAAATAACTTCTCCTCTCTTCTTTTTGTTTTTTCTTTATTTTATTTCAATTTACATTTTTTAAATATCTAAATTTAATAAAAATCGAATATAAATTTTCTGAACAATCACTTTATAACATCTAAAACAAAATAGATAGTGTAAGGAAAAAAGTTTTATATAATCCACTATTTCTCTTTGGAAAATTAGGTAACATATTGCATAGGATTGGTCGTGGAGTATTATTCAAAATTATTTTTTTCTTGGTTAATAGTTGGTTTCTCTGCCTTGAGAAAATAGGTTAACAGTTTAAGATTTAAGAAAATAGGTTAACAGTTTAAGATCTGGTCGGAGTGAAAGTTTGTTCTATAGGAATCACTAGCTAGTTATTTTAGGTAGCCTGAATTTTAGTATGATGACTTAATTAACATTCACTTATAACAACTAATGATAATGATAGTTGTCCCACTGCTGACATATTATGATATACTCCCCCACTTTGATAAAGAAAAATTTACAGATTACATAATCGAAAGCTTGTACATTTTGGACATCTGCAATCTTTTTTATAATAAATCGGTAACGACCCGGATCAATGTCAAAGACCTATCTTGCAAGCTAGGTGATGCAGGAGCATCGCTCACTCATCAAGCGAGCCAACGTGGAGCGAAAGACAGCTGGACAAGCCAGCACAAATTTTGAAAACACTTTGGGATTGTTGGGCAAGTCTTTAATGAAGCCATTTATGAAGGTGCACTTGTATATTGTAATGGACCTTGAGCGGATAGCTCTCGTCCTTAGGTAGATAGACGACATTTATTTTAGTTAATGTTGGTAGGTAGATTTTAATTCTAGATTTGATAGCTTTAGAGTCCAAGAGGGAAAACGGATATAGACACCCTCATTGTATCATTGTATCAGGAGAGATCATTCAGAAGAGGAGCAAGAAGAGAAGAGAGAGCAGAGATCTGTGTAAAGAACACCCATGTATAGATTGAATTAATAGAAGAAGGATTTGATTCAACTTCATGGTTTTGTGTTGTTTCTCTATGTATTGATGTTTTTCTCATGAATGTTTGGTTCCTGTCATACATTTGCTTTTATATGCTGTGTATGTGATTTCATGGTTGGACAAAAGTCTCAGAGGATGAGTGAATGAGTTTTAATTGTTTCTCTAAGTGAGCCAGAGAATTCCTCCAATGAGTGCAGTCGAATCGTCCGCTAGGAGTGCGTTGACAGAAGGGTTCAATTAGAGATAACTTTTGTCCTCATTCCCTCGAAGGTGTAGTTAGGCACAATGTCGTGCAAGGAGTGCGCAGGCGAGGGAGAAGTCTCAGAGTTGCGATTCTGAGCGAAGTCTCGAAGGACTGTTACTACAGGCGTGTGCAAAGTCAGGGGAAGATGGACACTGGGAGTGTTCACAGAGTTTCTGCAAGGAGGCGAGCAAAGAAATTCTCATTTTACAAAGGTTGAGAAGCCGAAAAAAGCTCAGGAGGAGTGGAGCCTTCAAAATCTGTTGAAGGACTGCGCAGAAAGTTTCACCCCAAGAAATTTCTAGAGGAGGAAGAAGCAACGGACAAGATCTTGTGAAGGGAACTCGTAGAAATCCCGTCAGCCATTAGATTTGTAGGAGTTGTACCGGGGTTAAGCTCTGGTGAATAGAGGCGTCGGGATTCGGCGTTTCAGGAATTTCGAAAGCAAGGAAATCTTAACATCTAGAATCATGACCCGCGATATCCCGATAGGATCAGGACCGTCCATTGTATGTGACGTGTGTCAAGAGATCCCACGGGGTCGAGGATCGGAGAATCGGGGTTTCCAAGGACAGGAAACTCTCACATATTGGAATCGTGATCCGCGATTTCCCGATGGGAGAGCTGTGTGGGCCACAACGGGAGATAGTGGAGGACAGGTGTTACCCATATCGGGGTTCGTGACTTGGAGCGTTCCATGAATTAGTGCAATGGGAATCACGATATCCTGATACACGATTTCCCGATTTTCCTCCAGAGTGTGGGCCACAGAGAAACAGGTAAGTAGACAGGTGGCGCAGTATCGGAGATTCGGCACATCGGGTATCGGGAGTCGGTAAAGTAAAGGGCTTGGTATCGCGAGTAGCGAACTCACGATAGAGACGAAGTCCCGATAGAGGACAGGGGAAAATTCAGCGTTGACTCAAGCCATCGGGTCTCGGGGATTCAGGAGCTCGGCGATCAAACGAGAACTTGCGAAGTCGCGAGTTCTGATTTCCCTATCAGTGAACAAAGGGGAAGTCACGAAGAAAAGAATCTGTGGGTGCAGATTTCCCGATAGGGAAATAGAAGGAACTTAGGGTTCTTCGGGCCGAAGTAGAGAAGATCATGTGGGAGCGGATGTTCCCTAGGTGGCGTGCCTGCGTCAGAGTGGTATCAGAGCGAGAAGTTCTTTGTTTTCTGTAGCAGAGAAGAGAAAATTCGCCATGCCGCCCAGAAGAGAAAGACAGTCACCTGATCCAGAAGACAGGGAGGTGAGAAGAAGAGGCAAGCCGGCAGGAAATCCAGAAATGGAGAGACAGATGCGCGATCTTCGAGCAAGACTAGAAGATATGGAGGCAGTGCAGAGATGCACAGCCAGTGTTGGAGATCTAAGTGACTCCGAAGGAGAAGTTGAAGCTGAACAACAACAAGAAGTTGTAGTCGAAGATGCATCAACTGAGCGACTGATTAAAGCCATTGCCAGGATGGGTGCAAAAGAGAAGATGGGCATTCCAGTCTATGAGGGGAATCTGGATGCAGAGGAGCTACTGGATTGGTTCCGAGCTCTTGACACCTATTTCGATTATGAAGATATCGAAGAAGATAGTAAGGTCAGACATGCTGTCACACGTTTGAAGGGACATGCAGCATTATGGTGGGACGAGCTTCAAGCGGACAGACGCTGCAAAGGCAAGCAGAAGATCAAGAGTTGGGATCGGATGATGGCAAATATGAAGGCGAATTTCATCCCAAGGGACTATCAAATCACACTGTTCAGGAGGATGCAGAACCTGAGCCAGAAGTTGATGACAGTGAAATAATACACTGAAGAATTCTATCGACTGAACATGAGAGAAGGTCATCGGGAGAGCGATGATGAGAAGGTGGCTAGATATATGAATGGTCTGAGATACGACATTCAGGATGAATTAAGCATGGTTACCATCAGGACGGTGGAGGATTCTTATCAGATGGCTCTGAAATCAGAAGAGAAGCTGAGTCGTAAGCAAGGTCAGCGAGGGCGAGGCAGAAGTCATCCCAGAGGCAAAGCAGTTGCCCAGGATAAATACCAGAAGCCCAAGGAGGAATGGAAGAAACCTCAGGGTAAAGTTGAAAGAGGTGGAACCTCACAGCGACAGCCATATGTTGAATAGAGAGGGCAGCATACAGAGCAAAAGGGAGACTATGCTGACGCAAACACTTTTCCTCGTACCCGAGGTAGGGGAAGAGGCTGAGGTGGAGTCATCACATGCTTCACATGTGGAAAGAATGGGCACAGGTCGTTCGAGTGTCCAGAGAAGAAGAAGGAGAGTGGAGAAGCTCACATCACCGAAGCGCAGAGGCGGGATGCTGAGGTAGAAGACGGAGAAGGTGGAAGGTCACTGATGATGCGTAAAGTTCTCTTAACACCTCGGAAGGAGGTGGAGGATTTAGCTCAAAGGAACAGACTGTTCAGGACAACTTGCAAGACCAAGGATTGGGTATGCAAGGTCATTGTTGACAGTGGTAGCACAGATAATCTCGTTTCGACCGAGATGGTAGAAAAACTGGAGCTAGAGACAACTGATCACCCGAGTCCATACAAAGTTTCATGGCTACAGAAGGGACATCAAGTGAGTGTCACTAAACAGTGTTTATTTGAATTCAATATAGGAGGGTATAATGATAAGGTCTTATGTGATGTCATTCCCATGGATGTTTTCCACTTACTACTAGGTAGACCATGGAAATATGATAAAAATGTGGTTCATGATGGGAGGATGAACACATATACTCTGGAGAAGGATGGGAGGACACACAGGTTGCTTCCGATAAAGGATAAAGAGGTGAAACCAGAAGTAAACAACACAATACTTCTCATGAGTGGGAAGGAACTTCTTACAGAGATGGAGAAGAAAGAAGATCCACAATTCTTTGTGGTCAGGAAACTGAGGATTGTTCTGACTAGCACAAGAGTGGATGATTTACCAGATGAGATTCAGGAACTGCTGGAAGAGTTCGCTGACATCATAGTGGACGAATTACCTCATTCGTTGCCACCGATGAGGAGGGTGAGTCTTCATATTGACCTCATACCAGGAGCTAGTTTGCCGAATAAAGATGCATACAAATTGACGCCGCAAGAAAATGAAGAGGTCAAGAAGCAGGTCCAGGAGTTATTGGACAAAGGATTGGTCAGGGAAAGCTTGAGTCCATGTGTTAATCCAACAGTGCTCAGTCCGAAGAAGGATGGAGGCTAGAGGATGTGTATCGATTCAAGATCGATCAACAAGATAACCATCAGGTACAGGTTTCCACTGCTGAGAATGGATGATCTGATGGATTTCCTGAGTGGGCAATTTTTTTTTTCAAAGATAGATTTGAAAAGAGGATATCACCAAATTCTCATGAGAGAAGGCGATGAGTGGAAGACAACCTTCAAGACAAACAAAGGATTGTATGAATGGCTAGTCATGTCGTTTGGCTTGACGAATGCGCCAAGTACTTTTATGAGATTGATGAATGAAGTCCTGAGGGAATTCATCGGGAAATTTGTCGTCGTATATCTGGATGACATACTGATTTTCAGTAAGACGGAGGTTGAACACCTAAAGCATTTGGCTATTGTGATGAGGAAGCTACAGTAGGAGAAGTTGTTGATCAACATGAATAAATATTCATTCATGAAGACAGAGCTCATTTATTTGGGGTTTGTTATTTCGGCTAATGAATTGAAGATGGATCCGTGTAAAGTGGCGGTAATTAAAAATTGGCCATCACCGAAAAATATTTTCGAGGTGAGAAGTTTTCATGGACTCGCTAGTTTCTATCGAAAATTCATTAGGAATTTCAGTGGAATTAGCGCAGTGATGATGGATACAGTGAAGAAACGACATAAGTCTTTTCACTGGACAACAGAGGCTGAGAAGAGCTTCAATCTGTTGAAGCGAAAGATCACAGAACAACCGGTTTTGGTGTTGTCGGACTTCCAGAAGACATTTCAGGTGAAATGTGATGCAAGTGGGTTTGCCATAGGAGCGGTCTTGAGTCAAGAAGACAAACCGGTTGCATATTTCAGCGAGAAGCTAGATGAAGCGAAGTTGAAATACTCCACGTATGATAAGGAACTTTATGCTATCATACAGGCATTGAATAAGTGGAGGCATTACTTGATCCCAAAAGAATTTTTTTTGTACAGTGATAGTCATGCATTACAGTTTGTGAGTCAACAAGAGAAGTTGAATCAGAAACATGCAAAATGGGTAGAGTATATGCAAAATTTCACATTTGTGATTAAGCACATTTCAGGTACTGCTAACAAAGTGGTTGATGCTTTGAGCAAGAAGTGTTTGTTGCTGCAGGAGTTCCGAGTCAAGACATTGGGTTTTGAAAATCTCAGGGACATGTACGCAGGAGATGCAGATTTCGCAGAGGCATATGAAGCAGATGAGAATCCAGTTCTCAGAGACCGAAGTCCATGGATAGATTATATGATCCAGGAAGGGTTGTTGTTCAGAGGCAATCAATTGTGCATTTCAAATTTCTCCATGAGGGAGAACTTATTAAAAGAGAAGCACAGTGGTGGATTGGCCGGACACTTTGGCCATGACAAAACGCTCGTGAAGTTGAGCGAAGCGTACTTTTGGCCAGGGATGCGAGTAGAGGTCAAACGATTTGTTGACAGGTGTAGAATTTGCCAGCATTCGAAGGGGAGAAAGCAGAATGCAGGTTTTTATCAGCCATTTCCCATACCAGAGAGGCCATGGGAGGCAATAAGCATGGATTTCGTATTGGGGTTGCCAAGGACGCAAAGAGGTGTTGATTCGATCTTTGTGGTCGTGGACAGGTTTTCAAAAATGGCACATTTTATTCCATGCCAGAAGACCAGCGATGCGACTCACATCGCAAATCTCTTTTTCAAGGAGGTCATTCGACTTCATGGATTTCCGAAAAGTATAGTTTCGGACAGAGACACCAAATTCATAGGGCATTTTTGGAGGACCTTATGGAAGAAGCTAGGGACTAACTTGGTGTTTAGTTCTGCTTATCATCCACAGACGGATGGGAAAACAGAAGTGGTCAACAGAAGTCTGGGAGACTTACTGAGAAGCTTCGTGACAGAGCACCATAGCAGCTGGGATAGCATATTACCACAGGCAGAGTTTGCATACAACGATTAAGTCAATCGGAGCACAGGAAAGAGTCCATTTCAGGTTGTATATTGGATACAGCCGAGAGGAGTTTCTGAACTGAGGGAGTCAGAACAAACTGCTACTAGAAGCGCTAGTGCAGAGGAATTTGTTGAGGCAATGAAGGAACTTCACAGCAGGGTGAAGCAACGACTGATAGATTCAAGTCAGGAGTATAAACGCAGAGTAGATCAATATCGAAGACAACTTCAGTTTGAAGTTGGTGATCTAGTTCTGGCACATCTAAGGAAGGAAAGGTTCCCGAGGGGAACATACAATAAATTGAAAATGAAGAAAATCGGACCATGTAAGGTCTTGAGAAAATTCGGAGAGAATGCATACGAGATTGAGTTGCCGGATGGCATCAGAATATCTCCGATATTTAATATCGCATATTTATACCCGTACAGGGTTGGAGAAGCAGAAACTGCAACTGAGCAACCAGTGATCCAGTGGATGAAGCAGATGCCAATAGAAGAAAAGCCACAGATGGAATGCATACTGGACAAGAGAGTGGGTAAGAAGACCAGGAGAAAAGAATACTTCGAGTATCTGGTCAAGTGGAAGAATCATCCAGTGGAAGATGCCAGCTGGGAGACTGAAGTAGTGATACAAAAGCATTGACAGACCGTGCAGGAGCTCATGGACATGAGCCCATGAAAATTTTCAAGCCGAGTAGTATGATGCAGGAGAATCGCTCACTCATCAAGTGAGCCAGCGTGGAGGGAAAGACAGCTGGACAAGCCAGCACAAATTTTGAAAACACTTTGGGATTGTTGCACAAGTCTTTAATGAAGCCATTTATGAAGGCACACTTGTATATTGTAATGGACCTTGAGCGGATAGCTCTCGTCCTTAGGTAGATAGATGACATTTATTTTAGTTAATGCTGGTAGGTAGATTTTAATTCTAGATTTGATAGCTTTAGAGTCCAAGAGGGAAAAAAGATATAGACACCCTCATTGTATCATTGTATCAGGAGAGATCATTCAGAATAGGAGCAAGAAGAGAAGAGCGAGCAGAGAGCTGTGTAAAGAACACCCATGTACAAATTGAATTAATAGAAGAAGGCTTTGATTCAACTTCATGGTTTTGTGTTGTTTCTCTTTGTATTGATGTTTTTCTCATGAATGTTTGTTTCCTGTCATACATTTTCTTTTATATGTTGTGTATGTGATTTCATGGTTGGACAGAAGTCTGAGAGGATGAGTGAATGAGTTTTAATTGTTTTCCTAAGTGAGCCAGAGAATTCCTGCAAGGAGTGCAGTCGAATCGTCCGCAAGGAGTGCGTTGACATAAGGGTTCAATTAGAGATAACTTTTGTCCTCATTCCCTTGAAGGTGAAGTTAGGCACAGTGCCGTGCAAGGAGTGTGCAGGCCAAGGAGAAGTCTCAGAATTGCTATTCTGAGCGAAGTCTCGAAGGAATGTTGTTGTAGGCATGCGCAAAGTCAGGGGAAGCTAGACACTGGGAGTGTTCACAGAGTTTCCACAAGGAGGCGAGCAAAGAAATTCTCATTTTACAAAGGTTGAGAAGCCGAAAAAAGCTCAGGAGGAGTGGAGCCTTCAAAATCTGTTGAAGGACTGCGTAGAAAGTTTCTCCCCAAGAAATTTCTCGAGGAGGAAGAAGAAATGGACAAGATCTTGTGAAGGGAACTCGTAGAAATCCCGTTAGCCGTTAGATTTGTAGGAGTTGTACCGGGGTTAAGCTCTGGTGAATAGAGGCGTCGGGATTCGGCGTTTCGGGAATTTCGGAAGCAAGGAAATCTTAACATCCAGAATCGCGACCCGCGATATCCCGATAGGATCAGGACCGTCCATTGTATGTGACGCATGTCAGGAGATCCCAGGGGGTCGGGGATCGGAGAATTGGGGTTTCCAGGGACAGGAAACTCTCGCATATTGGAATCGCGATCCGCGATTTCCCGACGGGAGAGCTGTGTGGGCCACAGCAGGAGATAGTGGAGGACAGGTGTTACCCATATCGGAGTTCGGGATTTGGAGCGTTCCGTGAATTAGTGCAACGGGAATCGCGATATCTCAATACGTGATTTCCCGATTTGCCTCCAGAGTGTGGGCCACAGAGAAACACGTAAGTAGATAGGTGGTGCAGTATCGGATATTTGACACATCGGGTATCAGGAGTCGGTAAAGTAAAGGGCTTGGTATCGTGAGTAGCGAATTCGTGATAGCGCCGAAGTCCCGATAGAGGACACGGGAAAATTCAGCGTTGACTCAAGCCATCTGGTCTCGGGGATTCAGGAGCCCGACGATCAAACGAGAACCTGCGAAGTCGCGAGTTCCGATTTCCTGATCAGTGAACAAAGGGGAAGTTGCGAAGAAAAGAATCGGTGGGTGCAGATTTCCCGATAGGGAAATAGAAGGACCTTAGGTTTCTTCGGGCCGAAGGAGAGAAGATCCTGTGGGAGAGGATGTGCCCTGGGTGGCGCGCCTACTTCACTAGGGCTCCTGAGTCCTGCATAATCCCAACGATGTGCATACGATTATTCATTCAGTACAAGGAAGCTGATGGTGGGGTGGATGACAATGAAGTGTTCGAAAGTATGAGAAGGGAGGGTTACAGGTTGTCCATGGAACCGATGTGGCCACTGTGCATGAAGGTGGCAGCATTGTGGGGGAAACATTAAATATTGTCATGTGGAAGTAGAATTCAACAGAGAGATATCCCACTCATGTGATAGAATTGATATCAAATACATAACAAGAAGCCACGAGTTCGATCATGTTCATCAATAAATAACTATGTTGTAGCAAAGCATTATTAAATACGACTCTGCAAAATATTAAATGTTAAGTGAAATTGTTGACTTGAATTGCCTCACATGCAATGTATTAAATGTTACGTGAAATTGTTGAGTCCGAATTGCCTCACATCCAACGGCATATAGATTGTTTTGCAAGAGTTCGATCATGATCAACAATTAATAACTACACTGTAACAAAGCACTAAATAGCAGGCTCCAGAAATTGTTGAATCAAAATTGCTTCACATCCATTAACATATACACCACAACATTTTCCCGTTCTAATCCTGTAGGATCCGCTTTCTGTGGCCTCGACGGTTGCCTATCCACTTGCGCCGCACAGCCTTAAAGAACCAATTGAACTCTAACAATAACACAACCTTAAAGAACCAATTGAACTCTAACAATAACATTTGGCTAGTTTCCTCCATGTCAGCACCAAAATAAATAGTTCTATACAACTAGATCAACATTTATTTTATAGAACTTTATAGTGAAGCCCTCAAAACGATGATTGTGGTTAAAATTAAATGTCAATTTTTTTTTAAATGCGTAGTATAAACCAATCAATTAAATAGGTAAGAACATGGAAATAAATCGAGAGACCTTTAACCTTGCTAAAACTTTTACTATCAAAATATCATTGTATTTTATGACGGTGTATACTTCAAGTTGGGAAGTGAAACCTTTAACTTCCCTACTGTTATCTTTCGGCCATCATTAACTAGCTCATATGCAGCGGATTAATACAGAAATAAATCCAAACATTTGACATGAGGGTTTACTTGGTTCACCCAAGATTTGGGTTAATTCCACCAAGAGAAGGTATTGGTTGTCTTATTATTCAGATCATGGTTGTTTTATTATTCACATCATCGAGATTACAACAGCTCACTTATGCATCTCTCCCTTCTCTATGGGCATACATGAATTTATATTAATCTACACATGAAACTGATTTATTTAATGCAGACATATCGAAATCTAACTTAGTCTCATTAGTTACAACAAATACTGAATTATAGGATCTAAAATACTAATCTTGGGAATTTGTTGTCATGTTTAACAATCTCCACCTTACAACAATTAACCTGAACCTTGCTCCTTCTTTTGTTCATCACCTTTTCTGCAAGCCAAGAGAAGCCAAACACCATGGTAGCTTCTCTAACAGTACTAGTTTTGTGAACATGTCTGCGCAGTTATCTTTTGTATGCATTTTCTCAAGAGAGACTCCACTTTCATCGATGACCTATCGTACAAAATGGTACTTGGTAGGTATATGTTTTGTTTTAATGTGGTAGGCTAGATTCTTAGCCAAGTGAATAGCACTTTGACTATCACAAAGTAACTTTACTTTGTCCTGCATCCTTCCAAACTCACCAAACAAACCTTTCAACCAAACTGCCTCTTTGCAAGCATGTGAAGCAACTACTTATTTTGCTTATGTAGTGGATAAAAAAACAATGTTTTGTAGCTTTGACATCCAACTAATAGCTCCACCTGCAAGAGTAAAGACATACTTTGAAGTTGACCTTCTCTTGTCCAAATCCCCTGCAAAATCAGAATCAACATATCCATAGACTAATTCACAACCACTGTTATAAGTGATACAGTAATCACTTGTGCCTCTAAAATACTGAAGCACCCATTTCAATGATGTCCAGTGCTCTTTACCTGGATTTTCCATATACGTGCTGACAACCCCAACTGCATGTGAAATGTCTAGCCTTGTACTAACTATCACATACATTAGACTTCCTACTGCATTAGCATATGGTATTCAAGACATATATTTAATTTCTTCTTTTGTACTAGGACATAAACTTGAAGAAAGCTTAAAATGGTAAGCCAAAGGGATTGAAACGGGTTTCATATTGTTCATACCAAACCTAAAAAGTATCTTCTCAGCATACTTCTGTTGTGACAACCAAAGCTTACCGTTCCTCATGTGTCTGAATATCTCCATGCTCAAAATCTACCTTGTTGCTCCTAGATCTTTCATATCGAACGTCCTAGTCATGTTAGCCTTTAACCTTTTTATCTCAATTATGTTTTTTCTTGCTAAAATCATATCGTCAACATACAATACTAAGATAATGAATATGCCATCATTCAATTTCTTAAAGTAGACACAATGATCATACCCACTGCTTGTATAATTCTAGCTCACCATGAAAGAGTCAAATTTCTTGTACCATTGTCTCGGCGACCACCTCAGACCATACAATGATTTCTTGAGCCTGCAAACAATTTTCTTGTTGTGATTCTGAATGAACCCTTAAGTTTTTTCCATGTAGATCTCCTCATCCAAATCTCCATGTAAGAAAGCAGTCTTAACATCTAGTTTCTCCAACTCCAAATAAAGTAATGCAACCGATGCTAACACACTTCAAATTGAAACAATCTTAACAACTTGTGAAAAAAATTCATGAAATTCAATACCTTATTTCTGAGAATATCATTTTGCAACCATCCTTGTTTTGTACCTTTCCACCTTATTATCAACACCCTTCTTCAGCTTGTAGACCCACTTGCAACCTATAGCTTTTTTGTCTCTTGGAAGTTCTACCAGGTCCCATGTGGCGTTCCTCTCTAATGCCTTCATTTCATCCTTCATTGCTTCTTTCCATTTATCACTATTAGAACCCTTCACATCTTCGTGATAGCATGAAGTTTCATCATCATTAGTACTCAAAGAAACTGACGAAACAAAATCATCATACCTTCTTGTCGGATTTCTAACCCATGTAGATCTCCTTAGGGAAGTTTGTGGCTCATCCACATTTTGTTGATTGTTATCATCAACCATATCTTCCTCTGTAGGAAACTCTTCATGAACATCTTCAGAAACTTATTCATGTTCACTTTCATTTGTATTTGAACTGGTTTCAAACTGAATCTGTTGATACTTAGGTACTTCTTCCCGTTTCATTTGAACATCTACATCTGATTTGATGAGACACGATTCATCAAATACTACATCTTTGTTAATGGTGATCTTGTGGGCAGTAGGATCCCACAACCTGTACCCCTTAATACCATCACCATATCCAACAAAGATAAGCCTTTTTTTATTTTGGATCTAATTTAGAACGTTGATGTTTCAGAATTAGAGCATAAGCTTCAAAACCAAAAACTTTAAGATTAGAATAATTACAAGGGTGACCTTTCCATACCCCTTCAGGAATATTGCACTCTATTGTGGTTGATGGTGATCGATACACCAAATAACAAGTTGTAGTTACTGCTTCTACCCACAGTTCCTGTTGCAATTTGGCGTTACTAAGCATACTCCTTGCTCTCTCTAGAAGAGTCATGTTCATGCGTTCAGCAACTCCATTTTGCTGAGGAGTATAGGTAGTATTTTTATGCCTATCAATCCCAAACTCCTTGCAATAGTTCTCAAATTCCATTGACGTAAATTCACCACCATTATCAGTTCTTAAACATTTAATATACCTACCAGTGCTCTTTTCCACTAAATCTCTAAATTGCTTGAAAATACTAAACACATCAGCCTTTCTTTGTAACATATAGATCCACACCTTCCTAGAGAAGTCATCTATAAAAGTAACAAAATATGATGATCCTCCATATGAAATAGTAGCAGAGAGTCCCCAAACATCAGAATGGATATAGTCAAGGATTCCCTCACTACTGTGTCTTCCAGTTTTAAATTTATGCCTATTCTGTTTTCCATAAATACAATGCTTGCAGAAATGTAACTTTAAAGACTTTGGACTAGGAAGTAACTTGCGATCAGATAATACCTTCAATCATTGTCCTCTCATATGGCCCAATCGTTGATGCCACAATTGAACAAAATCACTTTCATTCTTAGATACTGTTGTCTCATGATCTCACTCGGTTCTTCCTTCTAACATACACAGGTTACCAACCTTCTTTACTTTCATAACTAGTAGTATTCCTTTGTACACCTTCATAACTCCACCTTGAACAATACTCTTATATCCTCTATTGTCTAAGACTCCCAAAGAAATTAGGTTCTTCTTAATCTCAAGTACATGTCTCACATCAGTTAGTATTTTAACAGTTCCACCAAACATCTTAATTCGAATGCTACCAATTCCCACAACTTGACACGAGATATCATTTCCCATGTAAACTATTCCATCATCTATAGACTGGTAGGTAAAAAACTAGTGTCTTTGAAGACCCATGTGATTTGAAGCACCAGAATCTAATAACCACTATTGATCATGACGTGAACCAATACTAATTGATAAAACTTCATCAATCATACTTGAACTTGTTGTTGAACCTGTTTCATTTGTGTTTTCTTCCTTCATTTATTTTGGAGGGTCATCTTTGGAGGCTTGTTGTCGCTTCCAACAGTCCTTCTTCACGTGTCCCTATTTGCCACAAAACCACCACTTAAGCTTTCTCTTTTTTCCCTTCGACTTTGACCGAGAGAAATCCTTTTCACCCTGTCCTCTTTATTTAGGTCTACCTCTGACCATCATCACCTCAAATGTAGAGGTTTTTGATTTGGTTTTATTCCTTATTTCCTCAGACAATAGTGCTCCAACAATAACATCAATCTCAATACTTTCTATTGTGCTAAAACTAATAGAGGTAACAAAGTGATCCCATGATGCGAGAAAAGAACACAATAAAGTAATTGCCTTGTCTTCATATTCAAATTTTACTCCCATGCTAGTCAACTGAGCTAAGAGGGTATTAAAAGTATTTAAATGATGAGCTATTTTTGTACCTTCCTTCATGCACAAACTGTATAATTTCCTTTTCAAGAAGATCATGTTCGTCAAGGATTTTGTCATATACAAGATTTCCAACTTCCTCTACAAACCAGTTATTGTCTTCTCCACAACAATATTGAATAGAACATCATCGACCAAACAAAGGCGTATGGCACTCAGTTCTCTCGCATCGATATCATCACAGTCTTCATATGTTATGGTCGCGGGTTGCTTTGTTTTTCCCAAAAGTGCCTTCACCATGCCTTGTTGCACGAGGAGATCGTACATCTTCACCTTCGAGATCTCAAAATTGTTTTTCCATTGAACTTCTTGATTTCAAACTTAGCATTCTAAGTTTTCTCCACTAGCAGAAGAAGAAACTCAAAAAAAGAAACTATTTATACAACCAAGCCCCTTTTATATGAAAAATAACCTTATGTTTAACGATTGAACCCAAAAATTAATGGTGAAAAGGTTTTTTAAAAATATTTAAAAAATATTTTATACCTTAATAAAATATTTTATACCTTTTATCAAATCCAAAAATTCAACCTTTAAAAACAATATTTTAATATCCCTTATGCATAGTATTCACACCATACCAATTGCATTCAACCACTCGACCATACCTTTTAAAACTATGCAAATTTTTTATGTTGGAAGATCGGCTTTCTCGTCGAAATCCGTAAGTCCCGAGCACTCCGTCCAATTCCGTAATTTCTTAATATCAGCATGCTCTTTGTAGAGAGACCCCGACATTGACATTTTAATTCAGAAAAATTGTAAGTCTAGAGAGAGATCAACGCTCCCTTCACTAGGGGCTCCCAACGTTGAGTTAGAAGCAACACTCATCCTATCAAGTGACCCACGGGGATCCTCCACGCTCCTCCTCCATGGTTTGGCACTGTTGCATGCTCCTCCTCTAATGGCCTCACGGATCTCCAAACGCATCTCCTCGTTATCTTTCAGCCATCACTAACGAGCTAATATGCAGCGGATTAATACAGAAATCAATTCAAACATTTGACACGAGGATTTACGTGGTTCACCCAAGATTTGGGCTATGTTGACCAAGCAAAGGCATCGGTTATCTTATTATTTATATCATGGAGATTACATCCCTCCCTCACTCTGTCAGCCTCTACGAGCATACACGAATTTATATTAATCTACACATGAAACTGATTTATTTAATGCAGTCATATCCAAATCTAACTTAGTCTCATTAGTTACAACAAATACTGAATAATAGGATCTAAAATCCTAATCATGGGAATTTGTTGTCACCTTTTAACACCTACAACTTCTACTATCAAAATATCATTATAGTTTTTTCGTGGGGTAAACATAATATCATTGTATTTTAATTTTTGTCTAGGTGAAAGTACGATATTATTGTATTTTTTTTTCTTAAATAAGTATGAAATTGATTGATAGTGTAAAATGCTAGAAACAAAATATGTTAATTGTTAGATATTATAGAGAATTCATTTTTCCATTAAGATAGAGTGTTAAAAATAAATGAAGAAATGTAATAGCTCGCCCATTTAGCAAATTTTCAATAATATAAAATAGAGATCCAACTTTTTTTTGCATTCTGTTTATTTGTTTTGTGTGTTTATTTTTGTTTTGGCATTGGTGTGATAGGCAGTGAGAAAGAGGTTGTATGTAGGAAAAGTACAAGTGAGTTGTGAAGGGGTGTAGTCATTGGTTAATGTGAGGTAATTTCCATTGTAAATAGATTCATGCTATTTATTTTTCTATTTAGCCCATAACAAATACCTATCTAAATGAATAAAATAGTTTAAATGGATTGAATTACATAAATTGGAAGTTTAAGATCTATAATTCCATGGAAGAATACAATGCATGAGAATTTGTGAGTGGATATCAAGTTAAACTAGTTGCTCTTGTAGCCATAGTTTAAGATTGGGAACAAAAAAAAAACAAGGCAAATGTTCCCTTGAGAATCTGTGTGAATGAATATTGAGTATTTATCACTCATCAAGAGATAAAGCACCTATACCTCTACATAATAGGATGAGGCTAACTTCGAAAATTGAGTTTGATGGTTTTGAGAAAGAATCAAACTCTCATATTTTCTAGAAAAGGTTATACACTTTTCAGTCCCTATGGAATAGTCCTTTTGAGTTTAAGATGTAAAATTCCATGGAAGAATACAATGCATGAGAATTTGTGAGTGGATATCAATTTAAACTAGTTTCTCTTGTAGCCATAATTCAAGATTGGGAGAAAAACAAAAAACAAGGCAAATGTTCCCTTGAGAATATCTGTGAATGAATATTGAGTATTTATTACTGATCAAGAGATAAAGAACCTCTACCTCTACATAATAGGATGAGGCTAACATGGAAAATTGAGTTTGATGGTTCTGAGAAAGAATCAAACTCTCATATTTTCTAGAAAAGGTTATACACTTTTCAGTCCCTATGGAATAGTGATTTAGGTTTCGGTGTGACAAGAACAAGTAATATTGGTTGTTTGTATCTATGGTTTGTTCTCTATTAAGTTGGTTTCCAGTTATTGAAACACACTCAAGATATGTTTTCTTTAAAATTATTTATTTCTCTCTATTCTAGTTATGGTTCATTACATTCTAGCAGGAAATGAATATATAATCTGCATTCTTTGAAATAGTAGAAATTGTTTGAGAAATTCATAGTTTCTAAATATATATTTAAATGAATACTTTGTTATATAAAACCAGAAATGCTTCTATTTTATAAAAAAACATTTTTATAATTATTTTAATAAGATAAAACATTGTTTATAATTATTTTAATGAGAAGTATAGGAAAATAGAAGAATTTGAAAGTTACTATAGGTATAAGTAATCTATTATCTTTGTAGAAAGAAAGAAGAGAATACTTAAATTTATTGTATGCTTTAGTTGTTTGAAGAGAAACCCTATGGGAATTCTTGAATAGAAATACAAGAACATAACTTATATACAACAATTATTTTGCAAACTAATGTTTATCTAATTAGTTGTTTGAAAAGAAACCCTATAGGAATTCTTTAATAGAAATACAAAAAACTAAAAATTATTTTGCAAACTAATGTCTGTTTAAAAAACTAGGTTGTGTATGGGTTTGCAAACTAAGACTTTATATTCATTGAACAAGGAACAAAATGTCGAAAAGAATTTATATATAATCAGTGTAATCTCTTTAATGAAAAAGAAATAATAATAGTTTAAATTCTTTAAACCCTTAGAGACAATGATCTCATAGTCTTGGCATAAGATATAAAAAAGAAATATTGGTTATAACATACAACATCCTCCTTGACTGAGAGGAGGTATATTTAAAATCCTCTTACAAATCAAGAGAGCACCCAAAAGAAGTTGGGGTAACATTTTCTATAATTAGTGTAATCTCTTTAATGAAAAAGAAATAATAGAAATAATAATAGTTTAAATTCTTTAAACCCTTGGAGCCAATGATCTCATAGTCTTGGCATAAGATATGAAAAAGAAATATTGTTTATAACATACAACATCCTCCTTGACTCAGAGGAGGTATATCTAAAATCCTCTTACAAATCAAGAGAACGCCCAAATCAAGAGAGCGCCCAAAAGAAGTTGGGGTGACATTTTCTTTAAGCCGAAGTCAAATGAAAACTATATTTGATACAAAGTTCTTAAGCAATGTCTATATTCCATATAAAATATATAAACATGATTAAAATAACTAAGGTGAAATGAAATAATTAGATTCTAAGGTTTATAATAAAACCCTATGGTTATTGTAGATGGGTATCAAGATGAACCAGTTATCCTTGTTATCCTCGACGAGATGATAGTTGGAATATATAATTCCTACTTATCTAATATTATGTATTAAGAAGTAGAGTCAATCTCTACTTGAGCTGTGTGATCTTATTATTATGAGTTTGTTAGGGAGTTGGATTTATGAGATCCTAGATTCATGTATATGGTTGAAATATTTGCTCAACCTGTCATCCTATATTTGGAATAAGTTAGATATGATAACTATCAGTGAACTCTATATAATGAGCCACAAATGTATTGTATAATGGAATTAAGTAATCTAATAGAGATATGTTATAATGTCTCTCTCATTTGTTAATTTGTTATCAGAGCGTCAGGGCTGGGCATGACTCCCTCACGGGAGTGCCCAGGCACATGAGGAGAGTAGAGGAATAATCTGATGTCTGAGTGTTGGCGTATCTTGAGAGAGACGGATCCTTGAGATATTGGCTGAGATAGCGAGATCACTGGCGTGAAGCATCACGTGAAGCATCATCTGGAGTATCTGCACGTTCGTTGTCGGCTGTGAGGAATTGGTGCACTGTGAGAAGAGATTGGACGTTGCCTGTGAAGAGACAGTCATTGTTAGTAGCCACGAATATTATCCAATGGCCGATTGAAGAAATCGACGAGCTACGGTCGGTTGAGCTTGTCGTCGAGAATGAGTTGTTTCAGCCCGGGTCTGTGGTGGAAGTCGATGTAACCGAGGGTTCTCAGTTGGATATTGAGCTCGTTCTTGAATTCCCGGACGCCGATGCCATTCACACAGTCGAAATAAATTCAGTCTACAGCTGCAGCACTGGCGGAGAAGCTACCGGTAGAGGCGTGTGTTTGACTTATAGGAGTTGTCGTCTAGAGCGTCGAGTGTTGCGTTATCATCTCGTCAACTATTGTTTGGATCTTGTCGACTGTTATTTGGAGTGTTGCGTGTTTTGTTTGTCTGTTGATTGTTGTGTGGGGTTGTTGCTTGGAGGAGTCGTGCCCGATGATGAAGTGATGTGAATTAAAGGCGGCTGAGTAGAGAGCCGATGGAAGTGTTACTAGTTTAGGTGGGTATAGTCACCCCCCCCACTCACTTTTCTGAAAATTAGCGAAGAATTGGTAATACTTTCATTTGCTATCGAGAAATGTTGATTCTGTAACGAGAATTAGCGAAGAATTGGAACGTCCATGGAGGAGATCTCTAAGGGTTTGGCCTTTATGCCGATGGATTTCGAATCAGCTAGACCCAAATTTATCTCTACGAGGCTTGTTTCAGAGCTTGCAGGGCTTTAATATCAAGATTCCACATTAAAATTGGTGATCTTTGGTTGACCAAGGAATGATTCTTCGCAAACCCTAGGGTTTCGATCCGAAGAGGTCTTTTTAATTTGAAATAATACTATTTGGGCTTCAAAGAGGCTTCTTTAATTCCACTGGAGCGCATTTGTTTTAGGAAGGATTGATCCCGTCCATTGTCTGTCCAAATAGTAGAAGAATTATGGAAAGCTCTCTTGTGGAGAGGGCCACGGGTGATATGTTGATAGGCCCGGACTGGGCGATGAACATTGAGATCTGTGATATCGTCAGTAGTGATCAAGGATAAGCAAAGGATGTAGTCAAAGCAGTCAAGAAGCGTCTCGTGAATAAGAATTCTAAAGTTCAACTTATTTCTCTTACGTTGTTGAAGACTTTGTTAAAGAATTGTGGTGACCCTGTTCATCTGCAAGTGGCTGAGTGGGATGTGTTGCATGAGATGGTGAGGCTAGTAAAGAAATAAGGTTGATGTGGCAGCGAAGAGGAAGGTTGAAGCAGAGGAAGTTGAAACATATGCAAAGGAAAATGGTTTATTTTTCATGGAAACCTCAGCAAAGACGGTGCAAAATGTCAATGAACTGTTCTATGAAATTACACAGAGATTACCTAAAGCACGACGGGTGAAGCAACTGCAGTGCAGTGGTTCGATCGGCGAGTGCGTAATGGAAGCGAGTGATCTATCTGCCCATGAGCCTGAGGTGGTATCCCGGAACCACAGTGTTGCCGAAGAGAATGTTCAAGAAGTTCTTCTATAGACTACATGGAGGTGTTATAGCTAAATAAAGTGAGGTGTACGTGCTCCGTGGACTCACACATCCTCCAAATCAAGTCACAAAAGCGAGATTGAGTTGTGAGTTATATTTTTTTGTTTGAAGTTGAGAGTATTTATTTTATTCAAGCTGTGTGAAGTGGTTATATGTGTGTCTTTTTCAAGAATGTTGATGAGATGCAAATGGGCATATGTAATGGGCTTGTAATAGTGGGCATATGATTGGTGAGAGTATTCTTGATATTGTTATAAAGCATTTTGAATGTTTTATGTACCTCATTGAATTGTTGTAGGGGGTGCATGATCGGTTGGTTATGGTCCAAATTGTAATGCTTAACCATAGGCAAGCTAAATTCCCCAGGTTTGTTGTAAGCCGTGTTAGTAAGGCATAAACAGGCGTATGTGTTGTAGCGCAGAAGTGCGTGTGATCACAGGTTGTGATACTCTCTCATAGACAGAGAGGTTGTTGTATCAAGTTGTGGAATTAACCACTAGGGTAGGTACGAGGGTGGCAGGTGTACTCGTATGCTAGCTTGATGTTGAATCAGAGACTTTGGATCTTCGATTCAAGGTGGGGATGTGAGATGGAAGAATCTCAAAGTGTGAGACCAAGTTGTGAGTCTCAGAGTGTGAGGGACCAAGTTACATTTAAGGAAGAGTTTAACATTGATGAACCATGTAGTTGAAAACAATTCCTAGAGAACTAGCGATTACAACGGCAGATGAGCCATGTATTCGGTAGATGGATTGTGTTTTATATGGACATCAATAATTATATGCAAGTACAAGGTACAAGAGGAAGCAAAAACAAAGTTCAAGGATGAAGCCCGTAGTAAAGCAAGCTCAAGTGAAAAATTGAATGTTGGAATATATAATTCCTACTTATCTAATATTATGTATTAAGAAGTAGTGTCAATCTCTACGTGAGTTGTGTGATCTTATTATTAGGAGTTTGTTAGGGAGTTGGATTTATGAGATCCTAGATTCATGTTTATGGTTGAGATATTTTCTCAACCTCTCATCCTATATTTGGAATAAGTTAGATCTGATAACTATCACTGAGCTCTATATAATGAACCACAAATGTATTGTATAATGGAATTAAGTAATCTAATAAAAATATGTTATAATGTCTCTCTCATTTGTTAATTATGACTAGGGAAATCAATAAGGTTATCAAAAATATTTATACAAAACCAATATACATTTCAATAAAACAGAGGAATAGTATCCATAATGTATAATAAACATATTCGTTCCAATAAATAGGGTATTTTGACCGTAATTATAATACAAGTTGAAACGAAAATATTCATGGAATTTATGGTCATTGCACGTAATAGAAATTTAACAATGCGTTCGTATAAGTCTTAGAGAGAGAAACAATGATGCCATCTAACCTTCTTCTTATGGAATACATTTCCCTCCTTATCACTTAACTCTAGATGTAATATCGTATCCACCATAAGCCTATAAATTTCGTGGGTAAAGTGTAGTACTATAGTACATGGAAATAGTAATAGATTTGCATCGAATGTTCTCCAAGGGTTGCAAGGGCCCTTAGCAAAGTTAAAACCCATAAATTATTAGTTATACATAATCATTATATGAGAACTAAAACCAATTTACGAGACGGAGAACAAGTTACTATCCTACCCCATAGTTTGTGTACCCACGAAATACATTGGAGACCAAGAAAATTCACTTCCAAAGGTAGGGTGAACCGACCACAAATTAGAATTCAAGATGCAAGATAACGGATAAAACAAAAGAAAAACAAATGCAACTATAATCTAGATGACTATAGAAACCACAATGTCATTTCCATAGTCTATAGTGTGTTCAAAAACATATTGTAGATCAAAGGACAACATATGAAAAATGAACCCTAAGTTTGAGAGAGTAGGATAAGAACTCCCATACCCACCGACTACCAACAAAAATGATTAATGGTTTGGTAGATAACTCGTTTTCCAATATGTAGTAAAGTTGGTGTACTAGCTAGGTGAAGGA